>JAQIYC010000018.1:0-29060 GCA_034699545.1 Porobelba spinosa
TATCCGTAACTGTTCTCATATATACAATCATTTCGGCCGAGGCTTACAAACACTGCTTTTGGATTCGTTTGGATTCGTTTGGATTCGTTTGGATTCGGATTCAATTATATGGAAGTTAGACACCGATTGACTCAATTGACTATTTGTTTGGTTTGAGATTTGAATTGAATAAAAAATTTTAATCGATTCTATTATATTACATATGAAGCGCCAAAACTAAGTTTGCATTTTATTGTAATTATTAATACAACGCTTTTTAATTTACAAAAAAAATAAATTTGTGCTGGTAATAATTGGGAAAAATTAGTGAAAAATTAATATGGTGAATTTGTACTCTTGTGACTTAGTTGGTTAAATATTAATTGCTGTTTTAAACTTTTCGCATTTTTACCATGTATATTTGAATAAGAATTCTTCTAAATTCCCTAAACTAGATATGATGTAAAATCAATTAAATGAATGACAAAACAATTTAAGTGAGATTTAAATTTAAAGCAATTTTCAATACATTCTTAAACTACAGATAATTTATTTTACAACAAAAATTCTGTTCAATTAATTTTAGCATTATTTAAAATAGAATACGTTTTAAACATTTAAAAATTTATTATAGCTTTAAAATAAAAGGGAACTTAAAGTATTGCTAAACACAAAACATTATTTATCGCCAATCGCTTAATCAATAAAACATTCAACCAGTGAAAGCATTTGGTTTAAGGAAAAAATAAACTTTAATCTCAAAACAAAAAAAAGTTTTTTAATTAAATCAAATTTAAATGTCATAACAATTTGAAAACTATTCAACAGATAATCTCAAATCTAATCAAAATAATGACAATCAATAAAAACAGTATTAAATAAATTAAAACAAAAAGCAATAATCAGTCGATAACTAAATGGGTTTTTTGGTTAATCTGTTTTCGGGTTTTGTGGTTATATTCGGTATTATATTTGCAATTTATGTCAATTATCCGGAACCACCTCTCAGTCCACTCCTATATCAGTGGCAGTCTTCTGGTCATACGTTTCGATTCAATGGATATCAGATATTCTTCAAAGGTTTGCAAACATAACTAAATTGACTTTAAATTAAGTTTTCGTTAATTATATAAACGTTAAACTGATTTGCCATCAGATGAGACAACGAGTGGTGCGAACAACATAACAGTGCTCTGTCTGCACGGCTTTCCCACATCCAGTTTCGATTGGTATAAGACTTGGTCTCATCTTCGGCGTAATGTCCAGCGAATCATTGCTCCAGACTTTCTCGGCTTTGGTTTCAGTGATAAACCGGTAAAACAGTTAAACATTTGATTGAAATATGAGATTAAATTAAAAATATAATGATTTGATTGTTTGTCAGCGATTCCACTCATATTCAATCCAAGAACAATCGGATTTAATTGAAAAACTATTGACTCATATAAACGCCAAAAGCGTTCATATCTTAGCCCACGATTACGGCGATAGTGTCGCTCAAGAACTGATGGCCCGACAAATGTAGGCTTCAATTAAATAATTGTAAAATTGTTTCTGAATTTTAATTTGTTTAAAGTTATGGCAAACTATCGTTTAATATCGAAAGCGTTTGTCTCTTAAACGGCGGTATATTTCCGGCCATTCATAGGCCGAGGATTATGCAAAAAGTAATTAAGATTTGATTCGGTTTTATATTCAAGTAATTAACTAATGATTGATTCGATAGCTCTTGCGTTGGCCTATAGTGGGAACAGTGGTGTCAAAGCTGTCCAACTATTATATGTTTAAATGGTCTTTGAGTGAACTGTTCGGAACTTATACTCAGCCCTCAATCGACGAATTGCACGACATTTGGAAAATAATTCGACAAAAAGACGGATATCGAGTGATGGGAGACATCCTGTCCTACATCGACGAGCGATTTCAATACGAGGACCGATGGGTCAGCGCTTTGCGCACCAATAAGATTGCCTTACATTTCATATACGGCCCGTCAGATCCCGTAAATCCGGCGCCATTTGCCAAAACCTATCAGAATCTCATTCCTAACCCGAGTATTGATATTATGGACGAATATGTCGGTCATTATCCACAGTTAGAGACACCGACGCGAGTAATGCAGTTATACCTGAATTGGTTGAAACAAAACTCATTAATCGAACAGTTAGTCTTCAATACATGAATTCCGAACAATTGAATTGATCTAATCCTATGATCTAATCATTTATTTTTACAAAAACTTTTTGAATTATTATATTTTTTAGTTTTATTTTCCGACAATCACTGAAAGATCACTTAATTTTGTGGCAAAACATTCGGTTTCTAAGGAAACAATGTTTGGAATAATTATGAAATTGTTTTTACATTTATTTATACAAAGAATATACAGAATATACAGAATCTATATTCCAATAAAAGTATTAATATTTTTCTAATCATTTCCTAACGAATCAATTCTGTGAATATTTTCCACTTTTTTCCAATATTTTGTATAATTTCCAGAATTTAAAGTCTAATTAAAGCAATGAGTGATATATCGAGTGAAACAGTCGTTAAGACAATAAAAGATTATTTCGATTTAGAGGCGAGTGATGTCACTCGTGAGCAACAGATCCAATTGAAAAAGTTCTTAAACGCGTCGATCAATACTGTTTTGGTTATCGAACGCAGCGATGACTCTCCGAATCAGATTCAGTTCACCGCTCGGGAGTCAGAGCCGAATGACTCGACCAGTCATTGGCAGAGAAGCGATAATACATTGGTTTTCGTTAAATGTTCGAAGAGTTCCGAACATTCAGAGAATGAGTCGATTGTTATCGAAACGGAAACCATATCTCGTTTGCGAAGTCTTCTGCACCGATGCGACGGATCGGCTTCGGCTGTAATGCATGCGTTGAGCGAATTGAGGCGTTCGGCCAAAACGAAGCCAATTCTCGACGCACTGAAGGCAGAGCGCGAGGATCTGGTGCTTAAGGTTAATGATTGGGCCGACAATTGCACCGATGTATCGGAAATCGAGACAAACAATGATATAATCGATAGAATCAGTATTTTCAGAGCCAGAGAAGGAAAACTGAAAGCTGTGGTCAGAGTATGTGATTCGCTATTCAATGATATTCCGAAATATTTGGAATCGAAGCCGACTTTAGAGCAAATACAGCGCGAATTGAATGACGAATCGCTGCGTCTGTTCCGGGAATGGTGTGGAGGTATGAAAGACGTCAAACTCGACCACAAGAAACAGTGTATCGAAATCGACACAACCAGTCAAGTGCCGAAAGTGACGTTTGATCCGCGATTAGTAAAGTTAGCCAATGATTCGGGTGTTCTTCGATGTCTCGGCTTTGCAATGCCTCCCGATATTAGTGCAGTCGAAGCCGACGCCAAGAAATACGGCGGATATGCGCGAGAATTGCGCGAAATTGTAAACTTCTACTGCAGTGTCGCCGATCAGATCCTTCTGTCCCAACGACCGATGCTCATCGATTTGGCCAAAAAGTTTACGTCACTTCTCGAATCGCGTGATCGCATGTCTTGGAGTGATGACCAAAACAAACTGAACGGATGGCTCGAAGAGCTGAAGAAGTTTTCGAAACAGTTTGCGACCGAAAACCGATTGCTTCGTAAACATCACCAAAAAGTCCTGATTTTAATCAGAGCTCTGTTTGACATACAGTTAGTGAAGTGGAGAACGAATCTGAATGAAGTGCGAACTCTCGTCCAAGAAATCGATTTCCGATATCAGAACACCATTCCATGGAAGCGACACTGGGATCACCAGTTGTACAAAATACTGGAATACCATTTCAACGACACTCTTATAAAATCAGATAATTTGCTCTCTTTTGGCGCCAATAATAAAAACAATTTTTCGGTCAGATCTGTCCAGACGACAGGTTCGGGCGCTGGAGAGACCCTTAAGATAGAACTCTGTTTTGTTTCCGGTTCTGTTACTTACAAACCGCCGATCGAAGAACTAAAGGCTAAAATCTATGGCCGAATCAAGACTTTCCTATCAATGCCCGAGAAATTTGAGGGTTTTGTGCCGTTGAGTAGTGGAGACAAAAGTGGGAATAATAGCAATAATAATAATAAGTCTATATTTTATGCAATTTATTTACGGAATTTCAATAACTTTCCGATTTTGTACGAAAAGGCAAACGATATGATCGAAGAGTTGCTGCAAATTCGCCACAAGTTTGTCGAGTGGTGTTCACTCTATTATCTGATCCGATGGCAGAACAACGCTGAGGACAGTAGTGATAATTTGGCCAAATTCTTAAAGTGCGATACTTTAGATGATTATAAAAATAACTTAATTCTAATCAAAAGTAAAGCTCAAAAATTCAATAAAGAATTTGTCGACAATGAGATTGTTTGCCAAAACGGAAGTTTCGTTATTAATATATTTCCGATTAAGACATTCATTGATTGGCTTCTCATTGAAATCGACAAACTGTTGGCCAGAAGTTTGAAAGAGAGATGCGATGAAGAGATTCAGATAATTGACGAGAAATGCACCGAATTTTTGAGCATAACTTCGAAAAGACCCGAAAATATCGGCGATTTGATTAAAATCGATAATTTGTTGAGAAATGAATTGAAAACAACTCAAACGGATCTCAATTCGAGATACACTGAATTGGAGGCAAAGCTTTCGTTTTTGATGAAATGGTCGGCAAAAATAGCCCCGGATTTGAGTGATGTTCGGAACAAATTCGATGAATTCGAGAGAATTACCGAAACTAAAGACTCGCTTTTGGATTCATATAAGTAAGGAATGAATTGATTTAAAAACATTTAACATTAATATATATTTTTGTCATAAAAATAGGGAAATTCTAAAGTCAAGAATCGACGCCGAGATGGGGAACACAAGTGCAGAGATCCAGACATTCGTGAATCGATGGAATTCAATGAGTTCTGAAATGAAAGAATCGAAAGAAACGATTTCCGAACTGCGAATGGAATGCGATTTATTGGTCACTCAATGCGAAGAGTTGTCGATGAGTTGCGACTATTTTTCGGTTCAAAAACCAAAATCATTTGAATTGTTTACGAGTATTGCCGAAGAAGTGCACGAAACGGACGCCAAATGGAATTTGATTCATGAGTTCGAGTCTGGAATCGCTAAATATCTGGATATGGAATGGATTGTCAGTCGGAATAAATTGAATTCAATTGAGAGCTATATAAGCAAATGGGAAGAAGAGAACTCAAACATCGGTCCAATGCTGACCAATCGAATCAAAGAATGGCGCGAATTGTTGTCAACTCTGAAGCTATGTCGGGGCGAGTGCTTCGTTAGAGCCCATTGGCAGCAGTTTATGGCTTTGATTGGTTTGACCATTGATTACGAAAAACTTAAATTATCCGATTTAGTCGAACACAGAAAACAATTGGTTATCTCAAGGGAAGCGATCAAAGAGTTGAATACAAAGTAAGTATTTTCACAATTTTTCTAAACTTTAATATAATTTAATTGATTTAATGATTGTTTGTCTGACTAGAGCTTCAAATGAGTTGTCGATTCGCGAAACCTTTAATGAATTGGATTTGTTTGCAACGAATGCTATTCTAATTCTGTTTACACACCAGACCTCAGACGGATTGGAAGTCAAACTAATCAAAGACTGGCGACTCATCTTGAATCAGGTGTCGGAATGTAGTCTAACCCTACAAACGGTCAAAAACGCCGAGTTCTTCACAAGTGATTTGGCCGAGAGGTCATCGCTTTGGGACAACCGTTTGACTCAATTAGATTCGATTCTTTCGCTTCTGAATTCAGTTCAACGCAAATGGATATCTTTGGAACCAATCTATGCGAAAGACGACACCGGGATGTTCGCTGACTATACATTTAGTCCGTCGTCGCGGGATTTTCAGGACATACTAAGAATGATATCAAAGGACGCGCACGTCATGCGATTGCTTCATATATCAGGTCTGGAAAACCGATTGAAATCAATTGACAGGACTTTGATTGCCTGTCAGAAGAAATTACAGACGTTTATGGAGGAGTCGAGGGCTCGCTTTCCCCGGTTCTACTTCTTGGCCGATGACGACCTGCTTCTGATTCTGGCCGGAAAGGTCGAAGTGAATCAGTCGACTTTACTCAAGAAGTTATTTAATAATACAATTTGTAAAATAAATTTGGATTCGAATAAAACTATAGTCAGTGTCGAGAGTCCTGAGGGAGAAGTGGTTCGACTCAAACAGCCGGTGTTTATTGACACCGATAGAGGAGCTTCGGGTGTGGAGTCATGGCTTAAGAACTTAGAGAAACAGTTGACTTCGAGTTTGAAAGAAATGTTTTTCGACGGTCTGGCGGAAAATGAGTTGACAATGAGTGGCCAGGCGTGGGAACTACCGGCACAGCTCTTGAGTTTAGTTAATTGGGTTATGTTTACCGAAAGAACTGAAGAAGCGATTAAAAGACATAGTTTACCCGAATTGAAGTCGAGTTATGAGAAAGAGTTGTCGTCATTGACGGGACAAGAGTTGGATTTCGAGAGCATTCTTCAGATTAAAGTAAAATCTCTTATTTTAGATAACATTCATTTCCTGACTGTCGTCGAAGAGCTCATTGAGAAAGAGATTCGCGACTCTGAGGACTGGATTTGGAGAAAACAGTTGAGATTTTATGCGAATAAGCGCCGAACGAATGGCCTACTGAACATCCAAATGGGAAATGCGACATTTGAGTACAGTTTTGAATACCTGGGCTGTTTTGGTGGCGCAAAGTTAGTTCATACGCCTCTCACCGATAAATGCTATTTAACTCTAACTCAAGGTATTCGATGACTAATGTTTGATAAATAATTACAACATTTGCTTATATCTGCAAAAGCAATGGAAATGGGTTTGGGAGGCAATCCATACGGACCGGCAGGAACCGGAAAAACTGAAAGCGTGAAAGCCTTGGGACAACACTTTGGTCGACAGGTTATGGTATTTAATTGCGACGAAGCTATAGACGTGAAGGCAATGACACGAATACTGGTCGGTCTGATCAAGTGCGGCGCCTGGGGTTGCTTTGATGAGTTCAATCGACTTCAGTTGGATGTGTTGTCCGCACTTTCATCACAAATACAGGCCATTCAGTGGGCCATCAAATTCAAGTCGAAGACTGTATTATTGCCCGAATATGGTATTCATTATAAATTGAATTTCACTTTAAATGTATTTAAAAATCTATTGATTAACGCAAAGGTGAGGTCAATATCAACAATTTTGCGGCCATTTTCATAACCCTAAACCCAGTCGGCAAACAATATAAGGGCCGGAATAGACTTCCCGATAATTTAAAGTCACTTTTCCTACCGATCGCAATGTCAGTTCCGGACAATGAGATCATATCGCGAGTCCTTCTGCTCGCAGAGGGTTTTGATATGAATTTATCGAAACAATTCGGACAAAAGTTGACCATTTGGTTCGATTTGGCCAAAGATTGCATGACTCACCAAAGACATTATGATTGGGGTCTTCGGGCTATCAAGACATGCCTCGAAGCGAGCGGTCGAGCGCTGCGGACGAGTGGCACAGATAGAGATGAACTCCGAATCGTAACCAACACTTTGCGCAAACAAATCAAATCCAAACTCATCGAAGAGGACGACCAGAAGTTTGAGTCACTTCTGGTCGATGTCTTCGGCAAGAAAGCCATTCAAGAGAGCACTGGTATTAGAGATGATTTGACTAATCATGTGATTAAAGTCCTGGAAGAAAAACAGTTGATTGTTGATGAGGTCAGACATCTATTGCATTAAATGTATAAAAACTTTTTAAAGAAATATTATTTTTCAAACAATTCAGACACAGATAACCAAAATCATAGAATTGGACGAACAGTTGCGCTCACGTCTAGGGGTTGTAATAGTAGGCCAAAGTGGGGCCGGAAAGTCAACTCTTTGGAAAGTGCTTCGGGAGGCCCGGAAACTGTTAGACAGTAATTGCAATACAACTACAGTTATAATGAATCCGAAGGCTGTGTTGAGAAGTCAACTGTTGGGTTACGTCGACGAAGAGACCCGCGAATGGCACGACGGCCTACTCACCCATAAGTCGCGGGAAGTATCTCGGGATGAGTCGGGCTCTCAGTTTTGGCTTATATTCGACGGCGATATCGATCCGGATTGGGTCGAAGCACTCAATTCGGTTTTGGACGACAACCGCATTCTAACCCTCCCTTCGGGCGAACGCATAGACTTTGACCCAAAGAGATGTAATTTAATATTCTCGACAACATCTCTAGAGTTTGCATCGCCGGCAACGATATCCAGATTAGGAGTGGTTTGTGTGAATGGTGTGAAGTATAAGGAACTGATGAGCGCTGGACTCAAACAAATGGATATTCGGCTCTCATTGGATGAGTTGTGTAGATATGTATCGAGTGTTGACAACAGAAAACTGTCGGTTTCTCTCTCCCGAACCCTTTTAAGCCATATTAGATACGCCAATGAGGAAGAGTCCGATCCCATGAAAGGCATACTTAGAGTACAGAGAAATCTGAATCCAATTGATGTGAAATTAAAACCCAAATCAGGTTTTTGTTAATTATTTTTTATTTCATTTCAATTTCAGATAAGATATGGATTTTTATTTTTATTTTAATTCTAATTTACAATCTTTTCCTTAAAAACTCACTTTCGATGTGAAAAAGGAGTTTTGATTCCAACGCCAACTGTTCAGAAGGCACTGGAATTAGTGAAGCCATGGATTGATAGCGAATCTAATGTTCTCTTTATTGGACCGAAAGGCGTCGGAAAGAATGTTTTGGCGCAACAGACGATCCTAACGACCGGAATGGTTGTTACCATTAATTGCACACCTGATACCCAGGCCAAGCAGATAATGGCTGCTCTGAAAACATCCTGTTCTCTAATCACGACCGGGTCGTCCAAAGTGATGAGAAGTCAAACCAATAGCAAAATTATTATTTATTTGAAAAACTTAGAGCTTTTGAAAGCAGACAAATGGAAAACAAAGTCTTTGATCGCATTCCTGTGCCAACTAATGGCATACAATGGCATGTATGACGAGCTGACCTTCGAATGGATCCAATTGACCAAGTTCCAAGTGGTGGCCACCTCTACACACCTCAAGTACTTGGACACAAGACTCGTGTCGCTGATGCATGTCGTGAGTGTAGAACTGCCGCCAAATCCTGAAATTGAAACTATATTTTTGGGACGAATTCAAAGCGATAGCACTTATAGCCAGACGTTTGTCAAAGCGTTTACTAAAATGAGTCGAGAAATTGAGGCCTATTTTGATGGAAAGCGATTAGATTTGCTTCGAATCGGAATTGAAATCATTGAAGCTCTCAATCATTACTCAGAAGTCAATAATTCGGTTCTGAAGTATGAGTTTTGGAGAGCATTTCAGAGCCAATTCAGTGATGAGTTAAGTCTTGAGACACTCGAGTCATCGCTCAGATCAGTGTTTGGATCGACAGAAAAAGATACTGTATTTGCGAGTATTAACGGCACCGGAAAACTAGTTTCTCAGACCATAGACCAGTTCACTACTCAAATCAAGCGGACAGTTAACTCTTGGGTTAATGAAACCGAAATACAAGACCCGGTTTTGGCTATAATACCCGAAACTATAGCTCTATTTGCAGAATGTAATCAATTTCTAATTGAAACTGAAGACCAACTCATGAAAGGATTAGTATTGGTTGGGAACAGCGGTTCGGGCAGAAAGTTGGCCATTCGGGCGGTGGCACATGCCTTCGGAATAGACACCGTATGGACGCCCAAACAGGCATATAATGAGAAACAGTTGAGCGCAGAGTTGAATGGACTGGTGTTTGGAGAAGAGGAACAGAACGACAGAAAAGTTTTGATAATTATCGATGAAATTCACTTTCAATTGATTACACATTTAAGAGACAAAATATATGGGATTTTAAGCGAAAAAAATTGCAAATCAATGATAAGAGTTGTGCTGATCGTCAACTCATTGGACGGCATTAATGAGTTGATGTGGAGTAGGGTTTGTCACATACATCACGTCCACAACTGGTCTTCGGAATCACTGTTACATTTGCCACAAATTATAATTCCAGAGATTGTTAGCGAAAAGGAATTCGCAAAACATTTCCTAAAAATAGACGAATTATTTGCAACAAAAACACAATTAAATTCAAATCAGAATTTACAGCAGGAGTGCTCGCAATCATCTCAACGCAAATATATCGCATTTATTCATATATTTTCCAAAATAATTAGTGAAAAACTAGCGGAACAGGAGAAGAGAGCCGAGCACTTGAAAACTGGAGTTTCGAAACTGGAGTCGGCCGGCGCTGAAGTGGAAAAATTGAAGTCAGAAGCCGTCGAACAAAAGGAATTGTTGGCAAACAAACGACTCGAAGCCGACGATGCGTTGAATCTAATCACTAATTCAATGCATGCGTCCGAAGACCAAAAGCTCGAATTGGAAGACATAAGGGCTAAGACGGAGACTGAGACTCGAAAACTCACGAAAAGGAAAGGCGAGATTGACGCCGAGCTCAAGCAGATTGAGCCGGTGCTCATGCAGGCCAAGCAAGCTGTTGGTTCCATACGGTCCGAGTCGTTGGCTGAGATTAGATCATTACGCGCTCCGCCGGAAGTCATTCGGGATATTCTGGAGGGAGTGCTGCGACTGATGGGCGTCAACGACACCTCTTGGGTGTCTATGAAGTCGTTTCTGTCCAGACGTGGAGTCAAAGACGAAATAATGAATTTCGAGAGTCGGAAGATTACGCCCGATATGAGACTTAAGGTATTCTTTTCAAACTTCATAAACTCGATCCACAAATAAGGCTTAATATAAGTCATAAACACGCGATTGTCTGCACTGACAGCTCATATCATACTTTATTATAGTTTTTGTATTTAAGTTTTTTATATAATATTTGATTTGTGTGTCTCAGATGTGATGCCCATTCGTACCGAACCAAAGCTAATAGTAATAGCAATTAATTTGTTGTGTAATAAATGTTGTGAACTATATATACATTTGTTGTGTCAGACAATTAAATCACGCGATTTATTCTGAACTTAATCTGCTTTTTAAGATCACTTTCGTTCCGAAATTATATTTAATTGGATATAAAAATTGCGTTAAGAGTCGCAGAAAAAAATAAATTATTTTTGTTGATTAATAAGTTTAATGAACTATTTTTTTCTTAAATATATTTCTTATTTGAAAATACTTTCACCAATTATTTGCACACAAGTTATCATAGGATGCCATCCAATCCATGATTTATTGATTTAAAACTAAAATAAATTCCGATTCCAAACCAAATATCTAAAGGCCTTCTAAACCATCAAATACTCAAATATAGAAAAAAGGTTTTCAGTCATTCAAACGATAAAATTATTTATTATTTACTTTTCGAGACTTTAATTTCTATTTCAATTTGTTTAATTATTTTCTCTTTAATGTTAACCTAAAAAATTGTTGTCTAAAAGTAACACATTTTTGTAGATTAAAAAAAACCTAAAACTTTAATGATTTCTTCCGATAGTAAAAAATTCCAAATTTTTATATACTTTTAAATGCGTTGAGAATATCATTTAAATGTATGTTTGAATTAAAACATTTTTATCGCCGACTCTATAG
The DNA here is from genome assembly GCA_034699545.1 of Porobelba spinosa. Classification (NCBI taxonomy): domain Eukaryota; kingdom Metazoa; phylum Arthropoda; class Arachnida; order Sarcoptiformes; family Damaeidae; genus Porobelba; species Porobelba spinosa. The sequence goes on from JAQIYC010000018.1 coordinate 11,596, forward strand.
ACCAGTTCATTGAAACGATTTTTTCTAATGATTGGAAAATTGATTTTTTTCAAACCTCTCGCTTAAAGTGATTTTGATTCCATTGAACTGATTCTGATTGAGAGGAGAGACGAGAGAGAGAAAGCGAAACATCAAATGAAAGCAAAATTCAATTTAAAGTTTTTATATTCGGAGATGAGATAAATATAAAAATAAATGAACAAAACGTAACTCTATTATAAACTATGCGTTAAAATCTCGAATTATTTCGCATAGTTTGCTAATACAGCGAAACAGATATTATTAATTTCAAGAGAGAGAGAGAGAGAGAGAGAGAGAGAACAAAATTATAACCGGTTTTCATGTATTTTATTCCCTCTCATCTCAACTCTCTCTCTCTCTCTCTCTCTCGCTCTCTCTCTCTCTCTCTCTCTCTCTCTCCCGACCCCTCTCTTTCTCTTAAGTCATTTCAATAATTTTTTAAATTTCGAATTTGATTTGATTTCACTTCCAGAGACTAACCGATTAGAACAGATATGACATTAGATTTAAGGGAAGAGAAGGAAATTATCTTCTCTTCTAATGACTATAGCATTAGAGGCTAATAGTGAGCCACACGAACGCAAATTAAAGTTTTATTTTAATTTTAGATTTTATTTATTGAAATGTTTAAATGAAATATTTTTTTCAAATATAAGCGCATAATATGTAATATGACTTACGATTAAAGCCTTTAAAGCCTTTTCCGAATTAAGTTATTAAGATTCGAGAATAAGACAAAAATTTCTTAAATAATTTGATGCAATTGAAAGTGCATTGAATTTGTGTTTTAGTTTTACTCTTAAAATGATTTCATACTTCAGTTCTTCGTATTTAAGTTTTTGAAAAATAGCAAATTTAACGAAAAATTCTTTACTTAACTTTGAAGCGAAAATATTTGTTTAGATTCTTATAATTTGCAAACATTAAAAAAAATACGAACCCTTTAAGTGCATAATCAGATAAAATAAATATATATTTTAGCGTATTTTTGATTAATTGCCTTTATTTCGATGACTTCTAATTCATATAAAACTCGCATTTCTTAAAACCAAAATTAACTTTTATAAGGAATTCAACAAATTTTAGATTAGAAAAAGTGAATAAATAAATAATTTATAGCGAATTTGAATTTGAATAGATAATGGATAATATGAATATTTAGCAAATAGTTAAACAAATTATTCTATTCTATAGAACTTTAGTTGTTATTCACAAATTCAGAAGAATTCAAAACAGCAATACTTACACACATTGTCTGGTAGTTAAGGAATGGCTTTGTTTTCTAAATATAATTAATTCAAATTTAGTCTAAGATTTAATTACAATTAATGTTTAGTATTTTATTTAAATGACATAAAATGTATAAATAGGTGGAAGCGCTGCTGAAGAACCACGCGGACAGCTTCGAGGCATCGGTGGCCAAGCGGGCGTCGGTAGCGGCGGCACCGCTGGCCGAGTGGGTCAAAGCTAATGTTTCCTTTTCTCGGGTTTTGCATAAAATCAAACCATTAGAAGAGGAACAGAATCGACTGGAATCGGGTCTACGATCGGCCCAAACACGTATGCATTCTCTCAGCAATCAGTTGGAAGGCGTGGAGACAGAAGTGGGGGCTCTTAGGAATCGGTTAAATCAGGTGACGGTAGAAGCGGCACAAATAGAGGTTTCGCTCAAACAAACCAATCAAACGCTTTCTCAAAGTGAAAAACTAATGACTGATTTGAGCGGTGAGTTTAGCCGATGGAAGGAACAGCTTTGGGAGATCAACGACACAATGCGATTACTGCCCATCCATTCGTTGATAGCGTCCGCGTATGTTATTTATTGTAGTTCTGAGCCGTCGGTCGAAACCCGGCGTCAGTTGTTTCAGAAGTGTTGCCAAACTGTAGGCATACCTGAGTTTGATTTGCAAGCATTCCTCAACTGTTCTGCTGAAGAGGACATCTTTATTGGCGTTCAATCAAACCATTTAACGTCACTAATAGCTGATCCGTCGCGCAAAGTGTTGACTCGCTTTGAAAAGTGTGAAATCGCAGACATGAGAAGTCGTGATTGGATTAAAGTAATGGAATTAAGTCTACGTTTTGGCCGAACTTTGATTATCAATGATTTCACGCGCATTGAGTTTCCATTACTACCAGTGCTGCGGCAGGAGATATACGGCGGCACTGATGGCACTCGTAATTGGGTTTATATCGGCGACAAACGCGTTGACTATAATCGCAATTTCAAACTCTATTTGATTACACAAGACGTCAGTTCCGGTAATTTTCGTAATCCATTGTTTAATTTGATAAACCTGTCTCCGAGTGGCAGTGGTATGACATCCGCGCTCTTGAGTCTCATTATTCAATGCCGACGACCGGAACTGGAGACCAGAAAATTGGAATTAGAAAAATCGAAATTGAAATTAGAGTCAGAATTACGTGATTTAGAATCTAAACTATTGTCGAAACTAATGGAATCGACGGGAGATATACTCAATAACACAGAACTAGTTCGGAGTCTAAACCAACTGAAGAAGTCGGCGCTTGAGGTCGAACAGTCGCTCAAAGAATCGGCAAAACTGAGTGACGACCTGAATCGGGAACGGGAGGAATACCAAACTCTGGCACAGTTTGCTTCGCAGATATATTTCCTGATTATTGAATTGGTTAATCTGAACGCTATGTATAGGTTTGGAGTCGAGGAATACGAGACTGTATTCCAGGAATCGCTGCAAAAGTTTAAGGATTTAACTCCAAATCAGTTCCTACAGGTAAGTCAGCTTTTCTTATGTAATTAATATTTATTTTACAATTTGTTTTCTTATACTTAATCCGAAACTGATCTTTGATTTATTAATATTTGAGTTAAACTTTTTTCAACATATGTTTAATAACTTTTAAGCACTAGTTTGGAAATAAATTTTTAGTTTTGTTTTATTGTCAATCATTTGTTGAGAAATACGTTATATAAGTGTTTAATGGCTTAAAAACAACAAAAAAGTGTTAATGTTTTTCATGAAATATATGTTAATCCGTAACAAAAATTTATGTCCGATTCCAATGAACTGTTAAAACAATACCTTTTGGAATAATTTCCAATGATTTACAGCTAAACTCTGTTCTACTTTTTCTTTTTGCAATTTAAAGCACAATTTTATAGTCTTTTTGTTTCTGTTTTTCCTATAAATAAAATCAATATTTTTTGCTTCTCAACCAAATAATAGGAAAAAACTACAATTTTATTTAATTTTTGAACTTTAATAAGTCATTCAAATGGAAACAAAGTGTACAAAATAAAGTGCGATGTTAAAATATAACAATAAAATATCACAAACTTAGAATTTTACAAATGATTAAGGCAACACGATAACCAAGGTTTGTCTTTAATTCAACCTTGCCTGAAATTTTTGATTACAGTTTTGAAATTTTAATTAAGAATTATTTTAATTAAGAACTTATTAAACTATGAAAGCTATTGATTGTTAACAAAAAGTTTGTTATTAATTGAAAATGCATTTGTTTAATGAAATAATTATTAATTAAAAAAAGTTAAAATTGTTTTAATCTAATGTTATTTATTAAAAACGTGCAAAAAAAACAGAATAATTGACTTTTATTAACAAAAATTTAGCTAAAATTGACCTAATTTTTGGTAATTTGAGAAATTGAAGTTTTCATCATATCTCAAAACTTTATAATCTTTAGAATTTGACTTTTAATTCAAATGCTTATCAAAAGCTACTTTCCTATAATTGTTGATAAAAAGTAATTAACAAAATACTAAAAAAAATTAAGTAAAGACTATAAAACACATTTGAATTAAGGTTACACAGATTATTTTTAGTTAAAATCTATTAGAATTGGATATTTATTTATTTTTTTTGCATTTCTAGGAATAACTAACAGTTTTACCCAACCTAAGCACCCGAGCCATTATGATTTAGCAGACTTTCTCAGCCCATAGTTTATTGTCTATACACGATATACCATAAACGCCAAGTATTCCAAACGAGTAAATTTGGAGATATTTTTATTTAGTAATTCTTAACTTATTCTTGCAATACATTAATAATAAATTTCAATTTGAATACTTGATATGGAGTTCAAAGCTATTTAAAGAAGTTTTTACATCGCATACAATACGCTTCGCAGTCTCTCGATCTGTAATTTAATGCAATTTTTTCTTTTTGTTATTAAAGGATCGATTGCTTTGTTTTATTATATGCTATGAAGAGCTTATCCCATATTTTATTGAATATTATAAAAACGGAGAGAGAATGCATTGCTATAACATGTCTCAACATTTAGTTTTTTAGGGGTAATAGCTTAGAGGGATTAATCAACTCACAACTCACCCATACCTTTCATACATTGAGAGGAACAGAACATACTGTACATAACATACCCATATCTTACCCCTGCACAGACTGATGGCCCATTACTTTTGGAAATTTAGAATTCTCTGCACTTTTCCCAAACAACTGGACCATTGAGTTGAGTTGAGTTGAGTTTGAAAAATGGTTTAGTTTTTATATATATTTCAAAATGTGTTTCAAATGAAAAATGTTGTAACTTAAAATCTAATGCATTTGAGATATACAGTACTTTTGTTTTGTTAGACTTATTAAGCAATATATAAAAACTAAAGACTTGAGAAGATAATACAAATGCAATTAATATATAATTTATAATCCTATTTGAAATGCTTATCGTTCAGACAAAATATAAAACTTTAAATTCTTTTTAAATATAATTTATATCAACAGAAATAATCTTTTTATACCTGATTCTGGGCCAGAGTACGAATTAATACATTTAATATTCAGTTAAAACATAACAAAACAAGAAAAACTAAACTTTTAATAAATTGAACTCAGATTTCAATTATAGTATGCCTTCACTTCAACAACAAACTAAAAAATCTCATTAAGATTTCAATTGAATTTTCGAGTTTTAAAAACAAAAGGAGAGATTAGTTTTCAGTTATGCATTTCATCGGTTAATCAGATTATTGAGAAAAACATTTAATTTGTATTTTTATGCCGTTTTATAGCCTTATGTTCTTTATTCTCTATACATGTGGTTAACAAGTTATTGGTATCTGATCTGAATTTAATTATACATTTAATAGGATTTATATAATTACGTATCTGTGGGTCTGTTCCCCGAAGACAAAGTCATATTCGAGAGGTTTGTGCGGAAGAGATGTGCGAAAGAGTCGAACTCATTGAACGTCGAGCACAACATGAATATCAGGGAATTTATTCGTTTAATGTATGGATCAGATAAAAAAGTAGCGCTTATTATGACATCACCCGGATCTGATCCGACGGGTGAAGTACAACAAATTGCCACTGAATTACGCGTCAGTAATTATACCATACTTTCGATGGGCGCCGACATAATAGGAAGGGCTGAGCAGGCAATCAGAGCAACTGATGACAGCATAGAATTACTGTGTCTGACAAATCTGCATCTGGTGGTGGTCTGGCTGCCGGTGCTGACCCACTTGCTCATCAATAACCGAAATATCAATAATAAGAAATTCATAGTTCTCTGCACTGAATGTTGCGATGAATTTCCGATTCAATTATTGGAAATGTCCGTCAAATTCGCCTATGAGTCGGCACCCGGTCTACAGCACCAATTGAAACGTCTGACTGTGGACTCGAGTGTAAAATCTAGTCCAGAGCTACAGATTCTTTGCTATTTACATGCGATATGCTGTGAGCGCCGGCACTTTGTTCCGCACGGCTGGACAAAACACTACGAGTTTGGGTTCAATGACTTTCGTTCGGCAATGAATGTCATCCAAACAGTGCTGTCGGAGAAAGAGCGTCGACTGCGGCTGGACTTTATTCGGGGCCTATTGGGTGCCGTCATCTATGGCGGGAAGATTGACACCAAAGTTGACGACAATATACTAATGGCTTTGATTGAGCGCTGGTTTAACAAGAATTCCGATAATCAGAAAACTAACCCAAACGACGAAATTGCGATTTTAGGCCTTTCGGCAAATGTTAATAAATTAAGACAAACAGCGGTTGAGAACCGATTGACTAAAGGACTCAATGTTTTAGAAAAAGCGACCGATTCTGACAAAATCGGGAAAGAATTTGAGAGATTGAGAGTTCTATGGAAACAGTTATCACCGAATATGCGCTCGAATGACAGCTCAGATCAGAATGCAGTCAATGGAGTGAATGGATCGCCAATTGAAGTCTACTTAAGGGCAGAACTGATTCAAACACAAAAATTAATGCAACGGTTGGGCACAGATCTAAATGCCAGTGCAGTCGACACTGAGCTAAGCAAACAGTTGGCGAGCAATGAGACGCCGGATTCGTGGCTTAATTTGTGGCCAAACGGGCCCCAGAGCGCCGATACATTTGTCCGGTGCTCTGTGTCGATGTGCAAAGAAATTCGACAAATGGTTGCGACAAACAGAGGAAAGGACTCGCACTTAGAATACAATTTATCGAATTTGTTTCAACCGAACTCTTTGCTGAACGCACTGAAACAACAGGCCTCCAGACATCTCAACATTAGTGTCGATGAGTTAATGTTGTGCAGCGGTTGGGGTCGACAGACTCGCAGCACAGGCTCGCAATCAATGCGCGCAACAATTAATGGTATTGTGATTGAAGGCGCTCTCTATGATGGCCAACAACTCGAGGATTGCACACAAGATAGTCCATTACAATCAGATATGCCGGCCTTATCGCTGTATTTCCTGTCTAAGGTATGCCTTTCCCATTAGATTAACTAAAAAAGCACTCAAAGCGCTCCTGGATTTCAAAAATAGACTATTATTTAATGCATGTCTTCACTACAAACACAGTCAGCAAAGTGTCAACTATTCTATTCTCATTCAAAACATTTATTATATTTAAAAATATCTTTTGATTTCAGTCTCATTATTAAGATCTCAACAGTTTTTCAAATCTATTTTTATTGTCTATTCTTCTCGACTTTCAATACAAATGTGTTTTTCTTGTCATTGATAGGAGAGTCCAAAGCCGTACGACTCGTCTGAAACGATTTGTCTGCCATTGTATGGCAACTCTAGCAGAGAGTCGATTGTCGTATACCTGGATGTGCCGATCGCTCGGCAGACACATTCACATTGGATCCAAAGCGCCACTTCACTAGTCATTGGGTACGGAACGCATACCTAATTAGTTCCGTTTAAATACCTCTTAATTTGAATGAGAAAAGCCTTTAATTTGTATAATTAGTTTGACTTTAATTTTGTTGTTGTTATGCTGTCATTGACTCAAGCGTTTAAAAAATTATTCTTATGTTTAAAGTCTATCCAAATTGATATCAAAATTAATACATAAAGTAATTAAAATAAATAAATAATTTAATTATTTATGAATTGAGTTTAAGAATTAATGTAAATTATTTTTGTTTTTATAGTATAGATAATTAGAATCTCTTATTTTTAATAATCAATTTTTATACTGTATTATCTTTTTTCTCCTGTTTTTAATTACTGTTTTTTAAATTTGTATTTTTAGTGTTCGGATAAAAGTATTTCCTATTTTAAAAAAGTTTGTAATCTATAGTAGAGACCCTAAACGGGCCGGACCGGGCCGTAGTTGCAAAAATGTCGGGCCGGGCCGGGTACATTCGGCCCGAAAATAAATCTAAATAAGAATAAACTTAAAATATTTATTCAAACATTTAAAAATTTATATTAATTTTTGAAATCTATTTGAAAAACTATTATGATTTAAATCAGAGTAACTAGATGTAAAAATAACAGCAAAAAATGCAAAAACTTATGAAAAATACTAATATAAAACATAATTTATTATTTATACTATTTTCTTTTTATTTTAAAGTAACTAATATTATTTTTGCAATAAAATTTCTGTATTAATTAAAAATTTTTTTTGAGAATTTCTAATGTTTTAAAAATTTTCGGGCCAAAATTTCGGGCCAGTCCGGGTCGCAAATTGTTGACGTTCGCGCCGAGCCGGGCCGTCGTTACAAAAATATCGGGCCGGACCGCCAAAAATCGGCCCGATTAGGGTCTCTAATCTATAGTAACTCACATTTTGACAGAACTGTGAGAACTTTTTCTACTGATTCTTATATTTTGTTTTATATCATTAGTTAGTTCTCTCTCTTTGAGTGAACTTCAAAAATATTAATGTTTTTTGCGACGAAATTTTGATGAAATTCTCAGATGAAAACATTAAAACACAGAAATACAGTACAAACTGTATATCGAGTATTCAGACAAAACTTTCACAAAAATCTTATTTTTGGGTTTCGTGTCTGTAGTGAAAAAAGTCTGGAAAAAGTGGCAAAACATGGTATTACACAACAGAGAACATACGGCTTCGACACTGTCTCTCAATTTTCTAAACTTTTTTTGTGCTTTAGTTTAGTTTAAAGAAGTTTTTGTACTATTTTTTAGCTCTAATTTATTTGCAGAAAACTTTTTAGTCGTTTTCATTCTCACTCTTAGCCAATCATTTTTGTGATTTTTAGAGAAAAAAGTAAAAACAATTGCTTTTTGCACTGATTTAAGAGACGATATAATTAAGCGAAAACTTTTGTCTCTAATTCGAGTACTAATATGTGTTATGCATAAGGAATTGGGAATTATATTGCAAACGACTGGCGATTATATTATATTCACTCAAATTGTTATGTATAGCGAATTTGGGGGAAAGAAGTTTAGACGACGCGAAGCCACTCTACTCTCTCGAGCGTAGGCTTGTTATCCCCGGGCGATCCATAACAAAAAACTAGTGTTGTATTAATACAGATTTAATGACAATAATGATTGCATTATTGCTATAAATTTTGAATATAAATACCTGAAAACGAAAAAAGAAAACTTATTTTTCAAACAAAATTTGTGTTTTTTTTTTTTGTGCTTTTATGCTAATAATTCGCATTTGACTTGAGAGCACATTATTATAATTTCGTAATCATTAGAATTTAAATTTCGTTTAATCTATAGATTTTAATCGATTTTTTTCAATTATTTATGTTTTTCAGGCTATTTGTTAACCCACACATAGTTTATAAAAAGGTTTTCAGATTTAAATGTTTTTTAAATAAACTTTTTTGCATATAAATCGATTGATTATTAGATTGATTTTATTAGCATTAAGTTTGCAGTGATTTCTCAAACATTTTTTCCTATAAAATTAATTATTAATTAATTACTCATAAAATCAATTTATCAATCAAATAGCACCTGGTTGTTAATACTGAAATCTGATATAATTTGTCAGTAAATTATAATTTAAACAAAATTATGGCAAAAACAAAAAAACTAATAAAATGCTCAAAACATTGACTGCATAATTAAAAATTGCATTTTTTGTAATTTCCTATTTTATTGAAATGAATGCATTAGTTGGAATCAAACCAAATCATTGATCCAAAGTGTGGTCACTAACCCATTATTCATAACTCATTAATACGTCTGAAAAGCGCGAAATTCTTCAGAAAAACTTCACAACAATAGAAAAGAGAGTATTCTCTGAAGGCTTTGGCTCTGAAGAGGAATATTAATGTAAAGATATTATAATATTTGCGGAATAAAAGAGATAATATAATAAGAGAGAAATATTAGCGAAAAACGGTTTGCGCGAACAGATCTGCCCCTCATTTCGGTTAATAATACTCGCAATTGCAAACTGTTCGCACAGAGAGGTTGGGGAACAGAGGAAAACCGACTCAACAACTTTGTGACCACATGAGAGGAACGAGAGTTGGGTTGAAGTTAGCTTTCGAAGCATTTCGAGCTGTAGTTGACTCGAGGCTCACAACCAGCGGAGCAGAGCTCAGGTACTGCAACAGCGAGTCTATGCCGAGTCGTGTGCTTTAATCGATGTTTGCGAACAGTGTCTGCATTTCGCCTAAACTTTATTGTATAAACTTTTTCTGGAGTTGAGTTCAGTTTTGCTATTCGTATCATACGTTCTCACAAACAAATATTTCAACTTTTCGTTCGTATATTTCGAATATACAGACTATCAGTGCTTCAACCGATGCCTTCATATAAACTAAACTCTGATTTAACGCAAAATAAATTACTGTTTTATCTGTTGAATGGAGTCAAGTAAGAGATGTTCAGATGTTCTCCATATTATGAACTCCTATTCGCAAAGACTTTCTGTGCATTTGATGTTATGTCACATAAGTTATGTGTGATCTCTATCGCTCACTCATTACAATCAACTAAACTATAAATTAATGGATAATTCAATTCAATTCAATTCAATGTCTTCAATAAATTTCATTTTGGATAACATTTCGCTGTTTTCTAACTATTATTTGTGTCGATTCGGATTATATTCGCTTTTCGTGATTTTATTTCGACATTTAATGTGAATTTTTGTTTTGGGATTCAAATCACAATTACTCTTATCGTAAGTATTTTTTATTGAATTTTTATAAAATTTTTATACATTTATACAATTTATATAAAACACTAAAACATCAAAAACTTCTTGTCCTTCAAAAGCCAACGTTTTGTGACAATCGAGTAGTGATTGAATTAAATATATAATTATTTTCGTTTTTTGTTGTTTAAAAACAATTTTATCGCAAAAAATATTATCATTTGTATTAAAACGCTTAACAAAAGGACTTTTAAACTCTTTAGAGAAAAAGACATATAAATTGACGTAAAAAAGAAATTACAGTAAAAAATAGTTTTTTATTTATTGTATATAATTTGAAAGTCTAGATAAAAGTGTCTGAGAATCCCAGTTCTTATGAGAAAACTAGTGTCGCTTAAGGCAAGAGTTCTTTCGCCGATTACGAATAAAAACAAACATTTTTGTAATTTATATTAAATATTATTAATAGCTTATTATGTATCGACAGTAAGAAAAAATAAATTTTAAATTTAATAGAAAAGTCAACAGTAATTGAGTCGAACGACTCGTTTCGCCCGAAAGTCTTGATTTGATTTGTTTTATGTGTTTTCGATATAATATACGACTTTAAGCGCGACTTTCATTAGCTATTTCTCGAACTAATTCTTTATTCTCATCGAAAGCCTTCACTTCTTTCAATATATAATATACATTACATTTGCATTAGAGGCCCCAATCGGGTGGTTATGTCGGCCCCACCTCTTACTATATATTCCGCTTAAATATGACTAATATTTACAGTTTATTCTGTGTTTAAACAAATTCTTTGCAATATAGCAAGAACAATTTAAAATATACAATAGATGTTCACAAAACACTTAACTTATTTATCTAAAAATTAAAGTTAAAACAACAAAAAACACTTGATTTTCACTCTCAGCCTCTATTATGATAACCTAAAAGTCTAAAATATTAGCCGGTATTGAGGGTCAGAGTATCGGTAAAATGTATGGTTCGGTCAACGAAATTCATCCCCGATTTGAGTCTCTAGAACCGAATGCTATTCAAAGTTTAAATGCAATGTATTTTGTTTTGGTTCTCTACTTCGTGTTTGGACTCTTTGCACGCTATTTGACTGAAACGCATATTAAAAACATTTTGAAAAAGTTATCCAAGTCTTGGAAGCAGTGGTGGATTCGAAACCGGTTTTGTTCGCGATTTAGCATCGCTTCAGTGTTAACATTGAAGACGTTTCGAGCCTTCGCTCGTCTCTCGCATTCGCAGTTTTATAAGTCTTTGCAAAATAGAGACCAAACCTCCGGTGCTTTGCCTTTGCCTTTGCCTTTGCCTTTGCATAGCTATCACTACAGGTATAATAGCTATGAAACTAACGAACGCCTGAAAGAGACGAACATTTTTTCCTTTTTTTCGTTATGCGATAAATGTTTTACATGAAGTCAAACAATCTTTTAAAGGAAATGATATATCCGTTGATATTATTACTGTTGAGAGGATTTCGGATTTTATTTATTATTTTATATCTGCTTTTGGCTGTAATTCTATGTTTGTTTCGTTTGGGAAAATGGTTTTACTTTTTCTGACCAAAAGTCTCTTTTTATACTTAATTCTCAATAAATTTAGAATTAAGTAATTTTTGGAGAATTTTTATTATTTTCTTATTTTGTTTTATTTTGTTTAATCTTTAAAATACTTTTTCGACTTTAAAAAGACATTTTGAACACAAAATTATTATCACTTGAAGCGAATTTTTTTTTTTGAAGGAAAAAATAATTAAAATATAATAATATTTTATATTAAGATTTTGTTTTAATAATTAGTTTTTTCAAGAACATATAATTACCAACATAAATTAAAATAATTATATTTCGAAAGCAATTTATTTTAAATATTTTGAAGAACTTTGAGAAAGAGAATAATAAATAAAACAAAAAATAGTTAAATATTTTTGAATAAAAATATTTTTTCATTTCAATACTCGAATGCATTTTCAAATTCTCAAGTGTGCAGTCATTAGTGAAATACCAGATATTCTTCAGTTTTGGAAATAACAGTTTAAACTTTAAATTCTATTCAATAGCATTGAAACAATGCATTCCTTTAGGTGTATATCGATATATAATATCTGCGGAAAAAATCTGAAAATTTTTTAAAACATAAGTAATTTTCTCTTCTATTTTGATTCTAATCGGAGCCCGTCTTTCAGTAATGGATAGTATTATATGCCTTAAGTCTAATAGTTTTTATGCGTTCCCTAACAGAGAGTTGCGAAAAAATATTTTGTTGGTTTTGATAAGAGATTTAGAAAATCAAAAACAAAAAAATTAATTTCATTTTTAAAACAAATTAATCACAACAGAGAAGACGAGAGAATAAGCAAAAAAATTTGTCTAAAGTTTTATTAAGTTTTAAAGAAGTAATTAAGTTGTTATCAACACTTGTGCCGAAAGTAAAGCTTAAAAAATAGTTTTTATTTTAGAATAAAAATACGTTTTTTATACGAGAGAAGAGAAATTGCGTTCACTTTTGGCAAAAAAAGAGCAAAAGTTAAGTGAAGTTAAAAAATTGAAAATTGCATTAAAATCATAGTTTGCTTACTTCGGGAACGTTTTTACCGATACATAAAAAATATATAAATATTTTAGTGATGATTGCATTGCATTTTCCTTTTGATTTTGATCAGGTTTTTAAGGCAGAAAATATGTTTCTGAACATTTTTAGTGATAACACGTCGGCGTTGGTTCACATGTATTCCACAACGAATTTCTAGTATTTTCCCATGTTCAGTTTCGATTCTTTTTCAATTTTACTTGTTGACTTCAAATTTACTTATTGACCAGATGCTATAATAGGTGAACTTTTCAAGGACGTGACTATGAATTGGCCTAAAATTATTTGTTGTTGTTTTTGATGCTAAGAATTACAGTTTGTTTTAGTAAACCTCGAAATCTGTTACAGTTTAGACTCAAATTTAAAAGTCTATAGCTCTGACTCAACAACTTATTATTGAAATTTTAATTTGAATTTTAAAAGTGTTTGTTTGAAATGTGAAATTGTTTTTGAAGTTTAAATTACTTAAAGAAATAATAGCTTAAATTGTATTAAATTTTTATTTTGAAATCAAATATAAAAATATATTTTATTTAGCAATAAAAATAATCTTAGTAAAAGTAAAATTGTTGTTTTAACCGGTAAAATAAAAACGCTCCAGGAAATATTAAGCACAAGTGATAGCTATATCTTAGAATTTAAGAAGAATTTTCGGCGAACTTTAAACGAGAATTTTTTCTCTTAGAAGAAAAACAGAAAGCATTGGATTATATATTTTTGTTGTGTATTATTTGCGAGTTTTAATCTTATAAATAGATCTGAAGCGCATTTTTATTCGTATAAAAAGATAATATTTACACTTTGGCTCTAAATTATTATTTTTAGTGCATTTCTATTGTAGTTTTGAAAAGCCTTTAATTGAAAATTAGAGTCAAAGACAACATAAGAGCGACGATTGAAACGATTGAAACAAAAATAGATATTACGAGTGACTGAAAACTACATTAAATTCATATAAAAACTAATATTTAATTTAAAAGTTGAGAAGACATGAAGAGTTCAGAAAACAAAAAACGCTTTTATATTCAGATACTAATAATACTCTTCTGTGACTGTAATTTAAATTAAATATAAAGATAATAATGAAATTCCGTTGGCCGGTGCTCTCTCACCGGTGCTATGGATATGAAATCACTTTTTCAATTATCCAGGGTTTCTTTCCAATTTATATAACTTAAGTGTTTGTGTTTGTATTGTTCATCCCTGTTATCATTATTAAGTAATAATAATAACAATTAATTATATCTCTAATTATTACTGCTTCGGCTATTCCTTACAATTCTCTTAACAAACAATTGAAACATTTTTTCTATTTATACAAAAACATTTTTTATGGAATAGATATAGCACTTGAGTGAACACTCCATAACAAAAGTGTGTCTCAAAAGGTCTAAAGTTAGTTACATAACAAAAGGATGAGAAAAAACAACTAAACTCATCAAATATCAACATTTCGTAACTAATCATTAAAATTCTTGACTCGAAATTCACATTTGAAACGAATAGAGGAATGAAAAAAGAGTTCAATTTATTTCTATTACCCTTTTTTGGAACTCTATTCACAGTTTTAATAATTGTTGACTTCAAACAGTGAACTGAACAAAAAAATTACCCAACATTTGGAGAAAATATAGACTTTTATTCATAACTTTAATAATTTAAAAGTCTATTCATAAAACAATTCCTAATCTGGATGTTGTGTTGCATACATTTGGCAAAAACAGCCAGGCCATTATGGCACAGGTAGAGGATAATCAAATAAAAATAAACTATACATTGAATTTAAATTTATATACATAACAATAACTGTAAGCGTGAATTGAATCACCATTTTTTCAATTGGTTACACACAATAAGTTTTGGAAGTATTTATACAATTTCTAAATTTTATTTTTCATTTGCCATTCTATGCATCCATTCCTCTATTTTTCACCGAAGAGGTCAACACATAAAGGCAGAGCATTCGAGTAAAAAATACATTTCTCTTAAAATTTTGATTATTTAAATATGAATAGTCGTCGGGTGTTGTTGTTTGACACAAGAGTGCAATTATCACAACATTTAATTACGATTTACATTATAGTTAAGCTCACGGTTTGAGTTTGCAGTTCAAGTCATTCATTGCAGTCATTCATCTTTTTTATACAATTTTATATTTCATGAATTCTGACATAACTTTTCTATCATTCTTTCGGTTTCGACGTATTAATACATTTTTAGCTTCAATTCAATTCTCTTCAAGTTATTCATCGTAAGACTTAATCACAAACTCTATTCTAAACTCTATTTTTACGGCAAAAATATTTTCGCCATTTCGTGATAACCGAATGAAAAATATTTTGTGTGTATTTGAAAAAATCAATTTCGAGAAAATATTTTTCTTGGTTTGTATTTTTAGTTTGAAATTCAATACAAATATTTTATTTTTATTTTTATTAAACAGCTTTTCTATTAGAGCTGTAATAGAGATATAATAGAAGTTTTTAAAAATCTTAAAAGTTGATTGGAGAATTATTTATTTTTAAATTTGCTTTTTGTCTGGGATGTCGGTGGTCGACGAAGTTAGGGGGGGGGGTACATTCTGAAAAATTGTGGTTAAAATCTGGGGGGGGTTATGGTAAGGGTTGCAAAAATATAGGTCTAATTTTCACTTATTTACAACTGGATTTAATCTAAATTTAGATAAGTTAACTAAATTTAAACCGAATTTAGCGCCAATTCAGGCCAAAAAGCCAAAAAATTTGCCGGAAAATTTATAGGGAAGTCCTCTTTTGCTAAAAAATTCTGGGGGCAAAGAGTAAATTTTCAGTCCTGGGGGGGGGGGGGTTTGACGGGAATGACTCCACCATCCGACATTCCTGCTTTTTGTGTTATCATTAAAATTTATTTTTAATCAACTTTTTTCTTTTTAATAGATTTTGCTTTTATAAACTCAAACGTTTAAACTTTTATTTAAAAATTAATCTTTGATTGAATCGGCGTTTTTGCTGTTGTTTTGTTTCAATTATTTTCTTTTTTGTCATTAAATTTCTCATTGAAACTATCAAATGAAAATCAGAAAACCATTAAATATTATGTAAAAAATGTTTTCTCTTTTTGTTTATTGTGTTTTTTGCTTTTGATTTGGTCTCTTAAGACACAATTGCTTTACTAATAATAATAATTATTTATACGAAAAGATATACTCATTTTGAGTGATTAAAACCGAAAATTAACTTTTTTATCAAATAAAATAAAACAATTTTTTTCTAAATTGTAAAAACAATTTTCAAATGAATAGGTTTTCAAAAAATTAGTTTTTCTTAATAATCGAAAAACTTAGAAAAAATAAAAATTGTAATTTGATTTATACGGATATAAATTGAATAATTATACAAATCGAGTCTTAAATCGTAAATATTATATTTTCTTAGTTTTTCTTATTTCGGAGAATAAAAACTTTTCTAATTATCATAATTTGAAGAAAGATTATTATTTTCACAAATCATTTGATACGACTATTAATCAATAAATTATTTAAACTTTTTTCTCGCTTTTCTTAACTAAAATAAATAGTCGTTTTAATCGTTATTTAAGTCCTAAAAACCCATTTGAAAAGCCATTCCCAACCTATTTAAAGGCGAAGAGAATTTTTATTTTATTTTAATAACTTCTTGAAACGTTGCTAAACATTTATATAAATTTCAAATTGGCTATAATTTAAGACTAATTTAGCATTTTAAAACTATTTTCACATACATATACGCACACATTGTGTAAGACTAGTGATGATAATTAATGCAAACATTAAATTTAATTTGAAAATTGGTTATCAAATCAAAAGCTGTTTAGATCTGAATAAACTCAAGTGAACATAAAAGTCTTGAAAATTAAGCTTGTATACAAAGTTTAATTTTGCATTTTTTCTTGTTTCAAATTAAAATGAGTTTGTGTTCAATCAATTTCTGGACATAAGTTGGAAGAGAAAAAATGTTTAATCAAAAAACTTATTATATTTTTTCAACTCATTCTCTTATAGCGATAGTTGGTTTAAAACACTGTTTGATAGTTAGATAACACTATTCACAACCGAAATCGTGAAATATATAAATTTTCCCAACTCTCTCTCTCTCTCTCTCTCTCTCTCTCTCTCTCTCTCTCTCTCTCTCTCTCTTCCCGTCATACCACTCCCCTCCCAGCCCTTCTATTCCTCTGAAGTGTCAATGACGCCCTTTTAACCAAAAAATTATATTAAAAGACAAATAAAAAAGTAAAATAAATATAAATTCTTAACCAAAAACTAAAGACAGGTTTTTATATTAATGATAAATTGATTGAACAATTAAATGCTTTGTATCAATCAAATGAAGTTTTATCTAATTTTTGTTCTATATTTAGAAATATTTTTCTTATTATATAAAATATGAGTCAAACATAATTTAAATGAATATAGATTTTTAAATATTTATAATTCTCTTTATGAGTATTCAATTTTAA
>JAQIYC010000019.1:0-28729 GCA_034699545.1 Porobelba spinosa
TTTTTCAAATATTATTATGGTTTACATTTGATCTAATTAATGTAATTAAATTTAATTACATTTAATCTAATAAAAATAATTAAATATTTTTATAAATAAATTTAATATTATTTAATAATTAAAATAAAAATGTTATTCTGTTTAAATAAAAATGTTAATCTGTTTAAACAATTTAATTTGTTTGTATAATACAAATAATAAAGTACAAAAATAATTAATTTAGCAAGCTTTAATTTTAGTTATGTACAATTGTCAAATAAAAACAATCAGCACACATTTATGAAAATATTTAAACTTCAAATTGTTAGTTAAAGCACTCAATGGTTAAAATACATAAATAATTAAATAAGAATTAAACCGAATTCTAACGCTGACCGAGAAGTGGAATGGGATGAATGGTAAGCGAACATATCTTTATGTTATAGTTGCAAATGAGCAAGATGCAACGTATTTGGAATTGTCAGGCAGTTCCAGCAATCAATCACAATCCCTCGCAATGCCCTCACAATCCCCTCAATCATGTTTGCCATCCAAGGGTTGATCTCTGAGAAGGTTTTGAGTGTTCGCTCGTCAGTGATTGGCCGACGCGAGTAAACACTTACGTCGATCGGTGTGGCCGCGCCCTCAGACCGACACAATGCAGGAGAGAGTGTGCAGTTGTGAGTTGTGATGGTGTGCTGTAGAGGCAGTGTATGTCTGAGTGAATGCAAGCAATCAATGTATTGAATGTATGATTGGTATGGCGTTGGATGTATTGCGAGTATTGCTTGTATTCGTACAGTTGATCGTACAGTCCGTACAGTTCGTACAGTCGGTTGAGTCAGTTTGAGTGGCAGTAATACAGCACAACATAACTGCATAACAACTATCACAACATTCGTCTCTCGTCTCAGTCCTGTCCATCAAAGCCGTCAAAAGCAGTGCAGAACTGGAGAACTGGTGTCCGAACTCTTAACTCGAATATTGCCGAAGAAGTGACTCGAAGTGACTCGAAGTGACTCAAGAGCTCGAGTGAGTGTGAAGTGAATGTAAGCTTCGAGTGAATCGAACCAACAATAGAGACATCGATAGCGACAATGCATGCGGTGTCACAACAAATGTCGGCGCATTCGGCACATGCCGTCGCACCGCTCGGCTACGGCCTTAGCCAAGACCCGTCAGTGGCCGCGTCGGCCGCCAACTCGGACTTAGCCGCCGAACAGCGCAAACACGACATCTCAGAGATATTGCAGCAAATAATGAACATAACTGACCAAAGCCTTGATGAGGCTCAGGCCAGGTCTGTATTGACGACAAATAACAGGTTTTTATTCCATTTATTCATTCATTCATTCATTACATTAATTCAATTAATTATTTATTATTAGATTATTATTATTTATCAATCGCTAACTCAAACACTGATCCAAACACTCCAAACAAATCCAATTTATTCTTTGTTTACATTTACTCTCATTTAGTCTTAATTTTACGCAAATTAGGATTGACTCCAAAAACCAAATTAAACTAATTTTTAGAAATTTATTTCTAATTTCAATTCTATAGATGTTTTCACTAATCAATTCAAATCTTATTATATTTTCTTTAAATTTCAATTAATGGTAAAAGTTTTGCCGATTATATGAGTATTTGTTTTGTTTTAATTAAAGTATTTTTTGTTTTGTTTTTCACTTTTATCTAAGTCTCGGAACTGTTGACTAGTATTTAATTTTATAATTAAATATTCGGTAACAAATAGTAAGATATGTTATGCTATATGTGTGGAGGGGGAGGGGAGGAGGAGAGGGGAGAGGAACAGAGGTTTAGTGAAAACGTGTTTTTAATTACAATAATTATAATTTAGTTAATATTTTAATCATTAGATAATAATGGAGTAAAAGTGAGAATAAGATCATAAGAAAGACATTGAAATAATTATTAATAATAATGAAAATTCATTCAAAGCCATTAGTAATATCTATTAGAGATAAATATTTTTGTTTCACTCTTTTCTTATATAATAATTATTTTTCGGGTTTTTTCAGTTAATTAATTGATTTTTAATGCAAAACAAGTGCTTCTATTATCTGATCGCAGAAACGATATTAACGAAAAATTAAGACATTATTACAAATGAATGGATTATATCATATATTATATGAAAGTGCAGACAAACAGAGAAAATATGATTTTTCAAATGATTAATAATAAATATAAAATATCTTAATCAGAGAGTAATATATTTTTTGATTTATTATATTTTTTCATTCATTCATATCTATCTCTATATCACTATCACTCGACTTAATAATAATTTAAATCAATTAATAGTTTGATTTGAGGCGAAAAAAGAGTAAAAAATAATAAAAAGATTTAAACTTAGATATTAGGATCAGATAAGAGATTGGATACTAATAGAGGGCTAAGAAGTTGAGGAACAAAAATGAGATGATATTTGATGAATGATTTTTTCCTCTTTTTTCCTGAATTATGAATTATCTTTTCAATAAAATTAATTTTAAATTCTTTATTTAAATACATTTAGTATCAAATATATTGCAAATAAATTAATTTTTAAATATATATAATTTTAAATATGATAAAAATTTCTAATTAATAGGAAATTTATTATAGTTTGAAAATTTATTATCAAAAAATTTCTGAATTTAATTTATATTAGTTATTAAAAATAAATTAAGATTTTTTAGGTTAAGTCTAAACTAAGTATTCGTTTGTCAAAGTTTACGAACAAATTGGACTAAAATATTGTTATGTTTTGTTTGATAGGAAGCATACTTTGAATTGCCATCGCATGAAGCCGGCACTGTTCAGTGTCCTGTGCGAGATCAAGGAGAAGACAGGTAAATTAAAATTCTCTTTTCACACATTATTCTCAATTAAGTTTAGTTTTCCTATAAATTTATCTGTAATTTCAAAACACATCTTAAGCCGCAAAACAAAAGTCGTTGAATAAAATGCGCAAAACATTGAAGAATAGAATTACTTATCTCTTGTAATGCTATTTGAAATTCAAATTCGAGTTTAATTCAAAAGCTTTTCTGCAGATAATATTCAAATGTTTTTTAACACTTATTTGACGAGAATATTGAATAAAATTTCTTTTTTATATTAAATTTTTTAGTGAATTTTTTCTTTTGGTTAAATATACAAATATTTATCTCTTTTTCTGGTTCGCTATTCCGGTGCTCTCCTCTGGTTAGTGAAGGATAGAGTAACCGATGAGGCGATGAATGGTTGAGTAGAATACCAGCCATTTCGTGGCGCTCCCTCTCCTCTCCTCTGCCACTCTCTCCCATCGACTGTCCTCTTCTACTCTTCTCAACCAGTCTTTCCGACTCTGACTTTACAGCTGTTTCTTTAGCTCTGATTTCCCGCGATTTAACCAAATCTAATCCACGAAACGAATGAAACGAATTTGCGTTCAAATACTCGACTCTAAAGAACTTTTAAAAAATATTTTTCACTCTTCTTGAGAAAAAACAGTTTTTGTCTAAAAAAGTATTTTGAACTCAAAATACAGATATTTTGTGTGTTTTGCAAAACACTGATCATTTGTATTCTATATCTGATTTATATATTTAAAAATCCATTTTTTAAAAATATTTATTAAATTTATTCATATATTCAGGAAGTCTTTAATCTTAACTTTTTTTGGACAAAAATTTTACCACAATTTGAATAAAATTTTAAGAGATTTAAAAAATTTATGTAAGAAATGGATTTATATTTTGTTTTTATTATTTGTTTTTGTTGTTATTTAAATTAAATTTTATTTTTAATGATATATTTATAATTTTTATAATTTTTGCTCGAATTTTGTTCAAATATTATCATTGATTACATTTGAGAATCCATTGCAATAGTACTTATGCCGAGAAATCAAAGTTCAATTCAATATATTTGTGTCACTTTTGACACAACAGCCCCTCATATCTGTTTAGCGCCAGTTGTGCTCTCCTTCTCACCACATCTCCCGAACTGAGAGAAAAAAAGTTAAAAAAAATTCTCTCGACTTAAATATGACTGATTTGAGAGGAAGTGAAGATGTGTTCAGAGATGTGCACCATTTGCACCATTACAGGCACACACATAAAGCCCGTTCCCCTCTCCTCGTGCACTATCTTAGATTTGACACATGAGGTAATGGCACTGGTATCCCATCACAGGCTTTGATGAATTAGGTCTCGAGAGGAGAGCCCTATCCTATCCATAATTCTCGTATATGTGCTGCAGTCGTATATCTATCTCACACTTAGCGCCGTGTCTTCGGGTGACTGACGATTGACTGGACTTCGGCTATTGATTCCGATTTATTTTGTTCCGATATTATTATTCTAAAAGTGTTTTTAGTTATTTTATTTTAGTTCACATTTTATTATAACTCGTCTATTGTGTCGATCGCTATACTATGTGTTACTTCATTAGACGTCTTTTGTACGGCTTTCCACTTCTTTTTAGATCATTGAAAGCTCGGGTCCGACTCCTCAAAAGTCTGATTGAAATTCATATCTCCAGAAAGAGTCGGTTCTTCTGGTGCTCTTTAGCACTCAGTCACTGGTTGTGTAGCAAAAATGGTTGCATTTTTTCTGCTGTTTTGTTATGTTGTGTTAGAGTAGACATAGTTTTTCACATATTATATGCACTCTTATAGTCGAGTTCTGGTAGTATTTGAAGCCTCACTCTCTCGCTCTGGTATATTGGGTGCGGTTGTAGTGAGCACTTGGATGTAGTGAAGCCAAACCAAGGACTAAACGATTCACGAAAATGCGATTCTCTCTCCAAGGCTTTGACTCCTTTTGCTGTTTTAAAAATTTCTTTTTCTCTGAGCCAATACTGACGGCTGTTATGGCATATATGCCATAGAAATACACAAAAGTTGTTTACTGGGGCTAATACTCGCTCTTCTGTTGCTCTTCTCCTGCGCTCTTCACTCTCCTTCTCTCTCTCTCCCTCTCCCTCTCTCCCATCGCTAACCCGCAGCAGTTAGCTGTAGCTGAGGGGCACCCGAACTCCGAACTCAACTCAATGGGAATATTTGCCTTTTATGTGAAGACCAAAATCCGAAAATCGGTGAATCTCTGTATTGTTAACCAAAAGGTGTTCTTAAACGGCACTGAAGTAGAGGTCTGACAAACACAGACATTGGATATGTTTTAAGATCTCTTTCGATACATTTGAAGAGCAAACGCAAAATCTATAGAATTCTCTTTTAAATCATATTATAGTCGAAACATATTTCAAAGTTTTTGATTGATTTGTTCGCATTGACGTTGAGATTATAATTACATGTTTTTAATTGGATAAGCATTATATCAAAAATTTGTTTCATTTTGCGCTTAATTCGCGATTCGATTAAATTGAAATTTATTTCATATTTTGTTTTCCCGTTTAAAACATCGATTAGATATTTGTTGCAAACTTGTTGACAAACTTATCTCATTTCTACACTTTTGCGAATCAATGAATATATTTCGCTAATCATTGAAAATCACTTTTATTTCTTTCACTTCTCATTTCGACGACTCTTCTGTTGAACTAAAGCTAACCTTTGGGTTCAAATAAGTTATCGAATGAACATAACTAATGGTTTGAAGAAAAACGAGAAAAAAGTTTTTTAAAGTTAAGATTATAAACGCAGCGATGATTACGACGAAAGACGTTCTGTTCTTCACTTCTTCTCTTCAATACATTTACGCACTTTTAATGCATAGACTTGTGAAGGAAAACTTGAATTTTTATATTTTTGGTTTGGAATCTCTTATTAATATATGAATATTTCATAAGATGTGTTCAAACATTCAAACATTTTCTCGTTTTTATATTTCTCTCACTTTTTCACTGCTCTTTCGAAATATAATTAGAAAATTATTATTATTTTTTTGAATTTTAATTTTATCTATTTTTGAATTAAACGCATATCAAAAGAAAATATCAAAATTGAAAAAATCAATAATACGGACACTTCTAATGTCGAGTTTATTCTTTGTTTGTTTTGTATGATTACATACATTTGTCATAAATATAAAAATTTCTAATATATAAAAATTTTATTTATGAATTACTTTTAGTATTTATTATATGATTTACATTTTATCAGCACTGGTAGAAGCACTGGTAGAAGCACTGGTAGACAGAGTTTTAGTGAGTGCTTCAGCGCTGATCTCAGATATTATTTATGAGTTTTATATACAATATTATATATAGTGTTTGTGTCAAATGATGCCTGTATTAGAAGATTGGGTATACAGTCTATGCCAGCGCTCCGGCAGTAAAAAAGCCAACAACACCAGAGCCAGAGCACCAGTATATACAGTCTGTTTGATATATAATATTCATTGCACGCGGGCTCGTGTTGGCTGTCAGACACACCACCGAAAGCATGGCTTTCCCCATAACTGCCAGAATAGACAGCAATTCATTGAAAAATAGAACAAAATTATATTTTTAACAAATGATAGTTTGCTTTCAGACAAATATAGTGTTTTATTATATAATATATTATAAGGTATGAGCGCTATCTTAAAAATCGCGTTATATCGGGTGCCCAACAATATCCTATTAATAATACTTTACATAACTTTGTATATCTTGTGGTGGGTTTGAGTCGAGTCTTTTCAACTGTAAATCACAACCTGATTGCCTGATTGCCCGTCGCCTCCACTCACACCAACTGCCCCTCTCTGTCCGAACACTCATTTATTTAATATGTTGTCCGTTAATCACATTCGCGTTGTTTCTGTTCTTGACTTACATTTTAACTAATTTTGATTATTATTATTATTTTGATTTAGTGTTGGGTTTTAACAGTCGACACAACATAATATATTAAACAATTTATTTTGTATGTTATATATGAGTTAATTTACACTTTGTTTTATTAGTTATCCTGAAAACCTAAACCTCCCAACCATATTCAGTTTCACCCATTTGTATGCCTCCCCTTACAGAGATTTCTTTTCTAATAAACTAATGTTTTTTCATAATATTATTTATTTGGTTTAGTGTTACTTCAATATTAATAACTTTTTTTGTTTTTTTGTTTTAAGTTTAAAATGTTTAATAGGCATAAGAATGCAAAATACGCGCAAAGAGTGCTATTTTGTGAATAAAGTTAATAACTATAACTATTCACAAGTTTTTATTTTGTTTTATTTAATACTCTTTTGAATGTTTTATATAATAGTTTTTAAAACCTTTTTATTAGCTATTATTGGATAATAAGAGAGGGTTTAAAGAAAACTAAATAACAATTTGAGTTAATAATCATATTAGCGGCCAAACCATTGCCAGACCATTGACTTCAGTGAATAGGCTTTCCTCTAATTTCAGAACATCTCACGAGTCAGTGGCAGAAAATCTCTTGTAATAAAATGTTAGCCAAACTACTCGTTAATATCCCAACTCTTGGAGTCATTTAGGGTTTTACAGCCGAAACCTTATATACGAAATAAACTGTATTTTTGTCTCTATTTGGGCCTAAGATTGTGAAACTCCACTCAAGAACTCTCTCCGCAAAACATTAAGTGACGCGAAATCATTACTTTCATTATTAGAGTTTCAGTTTGACTGCAATTTAGTTTTGTTTTACTTTTTTCTCTTTTCGGCAATAAATTTGTCTCCAAAACAGCAAACATTGGAAAACATTTTGTGGACTCTATTTGCTTTAGACGTAATTATAGCTCTGATTCTCTAATTCTGACGACTAATTGTGATTATGATTTTAGCCTATTTGATGTCGTCTTGTTTGATTATCCAGTTCAGTTTAGTTTAGTTCAGTTTAGTTAACTTGGCTAATTTTAGTTCACAGCAAAAAATGTTTTTATTTGCAAAACTATGTTTTAATTCGAAAAATTTTAATTACATATAGATTCAGGTAAAACAAAAATAAATTATTTTTTATTATATCTGAAAAAACATTTAGTTTAAATATTTGACTTAAATTTTGGCCATAAATCATGTAATATATGTGAAAAAATGTGGTTTTTATTTTTGTTATCATTTCATTTAATATATTATTTAATTTCGAGTTAAATCTAAATTTTTATTACCACTTAAATGGTTTAGTAATTAATTGTCTAAAATTTATTACTATTACACACAAGTCTTGCTTAAAAATGTGGTTTTCCTTTATTTTATTGTTTTTTATTGCAATTTATTGTTAAAGAAATAAAATAAATAAATAAATAAAATGAAATATTAAATTGCCATTAAAATGAAAAGCGTTTAAAATATATAATTATAACGATTTTGTTCCCAAAGGTTTAATTCAATTATCGGCTAAGCATTTATTTATTGAGATTTGAAAGCATTGCTGAAACCCAGTCTCAACTTAAGAATTCAGGAAAAATAATAAATTATATTCTTGTGATTACATATGATTTCAATTAAGAGTTGATTTGTCGTTGATTTGTGTGTTTCGATTCGAGTCGAATAGCAATTTCGAAATCGATGTTCACTTTTTCGGTTCACTTTAGCGCTTGTCTTCGCTTCCAATTCTGCTGAACATTATTCTAAGCAATTGAATGAGCGCTCAATTTAGCGAACATTTTATAAAATGTTATACATTTTGAATCAAATTGAAAATGAGTTGAAAATATGTCAAATATATTATGCATTTTCTATATACATACAAATAAACATTTGTCTTCGAGAATGTCATTGCTTTTCTCGCGATGACAGTCATGAAAGGGATCTATAGATAGGTTACAAATAGCTAGTCATGAAGTGTGTGCTTAAGTCATGTCCAAAACTACTGTCAGTTATTGTATTTAAAAATAGTGAGAGACTGGTTAATCATTGGTATGTGACATGACATACAACAACGTGTTGAACAGCACAGGCCTAACCATTCCGTTCAATAGATGTTGACAGCGATTTAAAAGAGTAGCGTAAAGTCGAATGTATTTTCTATCACAACTTGGATATACAGAAAGAGAGTGAGAGAGACGGAGAGAGACGGAGAGAGACAGTGAGAGCACTCGTATTATTTATCAGACATAGACTGAGTGGAAGAGAGAGCCGCCCTCTCCTTCAGAGCTCATTCATATCTGTATGTGTCGGTGGCGTCCATTCCATCTGCACTCGCCATCCATATTGTCTCTGCAGTCATCTGTCAGAACTGATACGAACCCAAAAGCATCGCTACTTTCAGATACTTTGAGACCTATTAGTTCCGAAACAGTATATATTGAGAGAAACCGATAACTTATAGCTCTTTTCTCCAGTATTTGTGTGTTTGTAAAACACCTCTTATTATGTGCTGTTTCTCCACTGCGATAATGGATGAGATTTTTTGTTCTCATTTTCTCCTCTCTCTGACTTTGGCTGTTCTGCACAGGTATGCCTCCACTACTACTCGCACTCACTTTTACTGCTAATAGATTATTCTCTTCATTCAATACCATTATTATTGTAATTTGTAGTCACACTAAAGAAGCCTTACTTTCCAATACAGTGTTTAGAGTTGAATAGCGTTTTGTCAAAAAATTATTATTAATTTTCAAGAACTCTATGACTGCTATTATATGCGTTTGAATTACATTAAGTGTCGAAAAATGTTTTCAGTCATTCATTTTATGCATAATCACTGCATTTGGAGATTTAGTGCATTATTTGCTTTACCTGTTTGTTGTGTTAAATACACTATTTATTAAATTTATTCCATTTATTGAAATATAATCGTCAAAAACCCGTAGAATTCATTCGTCATTCTCTTGATTGCAAATCAATAATTTTAAAAAAGTTTTTTAAATATTGTTTAGAATTTTACGATTTAAAAAATATATTTTTATTTTATTTTATTTTTTCTTCAATGATTAGTCCTTCGATTTGTTTAAATTTATAATTATTTATATAAATGAAGATTTTTAGAAATTCAAATTTTCTCCGCAAACCGTTTATCTGAATCTGTAATTTAATTGAAAAAATTAATAATAATTTCAATGTCTCGATCACATCAATGTCTTCGATGCGATTACGGCCTTCGGGTGTTTGGATTCAACTCTTTTAAGTGCTTTCATATCAAATGCAATTATTAATACAATAGTATTTGTCTGTCAATTGTTTTACGGTTTTAGTATTCGATATTTTTTGGAGAATAGATTTTTAAATTTTATTATTTTGTATTTGAATTAAATATTCAGTTTATAATACTTTATAGTTTTCAATGATTGAGTGAAGAGAACATTTAAAAGTCATGTTATCAGACGTAGAGTTTTGGCTCTCATATGCTATAAAAACTAAAGCCTCGTTGAAGTGCATCAAAATATTTGTGATAAAACTTTTTTTATGCCAATAGTTTTGATTATAACAGTGGAAATGTGCGAACAAAACGATAAAAACAAACGGTGTCTATAATATCATAATATCTTCATTTAACGATTAGTCGATTCGTTTTTATGTTTACTACAGAGAGACCAGATTTTTAATCTTTATTTCGAAATCAAATTAAGAGTTTTTAAATGAATTTTTTTTCTCTGAATTTTGTTGTTAAATATTTTTGAGATAAATCGAAACTTCATTATAGAATACGAATACTGCGCTTAAGTGTTCCGAAAATTGCATTACTTTTGAATAAAAGTTATTTTTATTGCTTAAGAGTCTCTTATCATTGATTTATTCTATAGAAAAAAATGTATTCACAAAATAAGAATTTTTTCCAATCAAACAATAAACTAAACTGAGAGACGACTAGAATAGGGTTTTTAGTATTTTATTGAAGAGCTTATTGTATATTATTTTATTAGTACTTTGTTTTCCAAACGCCTAAAAAGCGAATATTCTTTGAACTACTTCTTACGTATAGTTTTTGATAGCAAAGCCAAACGTAAAGCACTTGAAAGTGGAATCAGAGTAACATATTTACTCGGATTAATAGTTTTGCGCTTTTGTTCTCTATTTTTCTTGCGATATCATATTGTTGTTAACTACATATATAATACTTTGTGAAGAACTTATTAAATATTATATAAGACACATATTCTACTCATTTCGCTTTTGCCTAAAATGCAACTTGCCAATTTGGGTTCCAGGTTAAATATTCACAACTCGAATCACGATTTATATATATAATAAATAATATATTTAAATAGTTTATTAATAAATATAATTCTATTAAACTTAAGTTAAAGATTTTAATGTTATTGAATAATATTATTTTTGTTAACACCTTGAAATATTTGAGTTTAATGTCGTTTTGTATTTTACATAAAATTAATTTATTTTAAGAGATTTTGGATATTGCATAGTATTACTTACATTGTAACCATTTATGGCTATACACATTTGGGCAAAAGGTAACTTGGTGAGATGTCAATTATATTTTGCCTTCGATAAGAACTCCCGGTCTTATAGAAAATGTTTCGGTAGATAAGAATAGTCTTTATTTGATTTGATTACTATTTAGTATAACTACAGAATATACAGTAGAAGTGAGTTTGCAATCAAATCTAAAACCTTTTGATTTGGAAAAAATCTTTTTGATTTAAATTTCTGTATTTGTGTGTCGTTTGCAAAATGATTTACTATATTATTATTATGTGATATATCAGTAATAATACTAATTTCTATGGAATTTATATCAAATGCAATTCTCGCTCTCTATTATCACAATTAAAGCCTAGAGATGAAGGGATTGGCATTTTTCGAGTGCTTTTCTAGTAGTTTCCACGTAAATACTATTTGTATTATATACTGTGTTTGAGTACAAGTATTTATATTTAATATAATAAAAACTTTTTCAATACTATTATGAAATTATATTCTCTTATGTTTGCTAATACTCTAATACTGTTCGATGAGTTTTAAGTGAGAAGTTTCTTATCAATCGATAGCAAATATATATAAATATTGCGATTAAAACAAATAAAACGAATTATTTTTCGATTTTTCAATATACGCTCATTTGTATGCAATTCTACTTTTGGTGACAAATATAGCGTTTATAGCGTTTATAGCGTTTTGAGAGCGAATTGGATGAATGTCTTATAAAATATTGAAAAGCAATAAAATAGAGAAAAATATATAAATAAATAGTATGTATAAAAAATTCTCCAATACTTCGTTTCAATAAGATTTTAGCTTTTCATCAATTTTAATACGATTTGTAATAAGGCATATAAGCTGTAGGTATGTGTTATGTGTATTATATGAGCGCTTATAGCTGATGGAATCCCAGGTGCGGTATATTTTTGAGAGAATAAAGCTTTAGAAAAACGATTTTTGACTCAAATATATAAATGTAAACAGTCTTACGAGAAGAATAAGAGCCAAATCAAGTGCAAACACTGCAAACATTTTCAAATCCCATTCGTCTATACATTTAGAAATAGATTTTTTTATATTCTTTTCCCTAATTCGTCTTCAAATATATTTTGTATATAAAGCCAACAATTTTAAACATTATATTTTTGAATAACACTTTTTTCGTTTTCTTTTAAGTTTTATATTTGGAAATATATTTTTTAACTATATTTTATTCTTAATTTATTTGGTCATAGATTTTAAATTTCCAAAAAGATTTAATTCAATTCTCAAATGTCTGACATATTTTACGCCTAATTTTTCACATTTTGTGTGAAATATTTGTCAAATTATTCTTATTTTGACAATTGGTGTAAATTATGTTTTCTATTATATAAAAGATATTATAATTTAGTTAACACTTAAAAGTGATGACATTTTGTGCACAGATTAGAGTATTTCTCGTTTTCTTTAATTTTCTGTTCATTCAATCATTCCTTTCATTCGTTTCACTTATTATTGTTATTATTTGTGTTGAATATTATAATTTGTATTCATATTCACAATTGAGAATAAGGTATAAAATGAGAAAAATAGTTATTTTGATTGAATT
Organism: Porobelba spinosa; assembly: GCA_034699545.1. Lineage (NCBI taxonomy): Eukaryota > Metazoa > Arthropoda > Arachnida > Sarcoptiformes > Damaeidae > Porobelba > Porobelba spinosa. Next base: position 12,854 of record JAQIYC010000019.1, read on the forward strand.
GTGAGACGAAGTGAAGTGAGTGAAACCAAACTACGTGACGGCCTTTTCTTCTGGTGCTGGTTGTCTGTGCAGACACGCTATGGATGTGTTATGAAAATTAATACTCAAAAAGAGCTGTATATATGTATTCATCGAAAATTTATAGCCTTTAAAATATAAGAAAATATGAGATTTAAATCAGAAATTATTAGAGAATTTTATTCTCAAATGACTTCTCTATTTACTTGACTTTCTATTCACTTTTCTTAGTCTTGTATTTCAAAAGTGTTTTTCCTCTAAAACCTGAAACCCTCTCATAATTGAATGAATTATTTATTATTTGCATTTTTTTGTATTTATCCAAAGAGTGATATTTTTGAAAGTTTTTAATTATAAAATAAACAGTTATTGTTTCAATTAATTAAAATAAGTTAAGTCAGCATTAATTTGGTTCGAAATGGCAATTATATAAATTATTTAATTGCTATTAACTCATGTAATCATTGTTCTTATCTAAGTCTCAAATACATTAATCTTTATGTTTTAGATTTTGGTAAAACTTATTTATTTATTTAATGTCTGTTTTAGACCAAAATTTAGATATAGTGAGTGAGTGCTCAACAGACATACATCTCATCTCATCTCTGACTCCAACTCTGTTTATAGGATTTGAAAATAGCAGCAGAAAAACGATTTGAATGATTCGATACTTAAGTAATTTTGTTTAAGTGTTTGGCTTTGGCTTTGGCTTTAAGGCCTTCTGGCCTTCAGTCACACAACACAACACATCACTTCTGACGCAGTATTTTGTAATTTTTACATTAAGACGAATCTTAAGCAAAAATGAATTCTCTCTCACATACACTCACTCTATCTCTCGATTCGAACCCGAATTCCAGTTAATCTTTATGTCTGTCCCTAAAGAATAATCACTTAAATTATTGTAAACCACATGAGAGAGGGCTGTGAGGACTGTAAGGACTGTACTCTACTTCGAAGCACTGGCACAGAAAGTATGCATTGCATACAACTCTCAAATTTGATATACCCGATCAGATGAGTGTTTTATGTGCTCTTACTCTCCCCTCCCTCCCCTCCCGGCCAAAGCCGTAATTCAGTCGTCTTTAGCTGTGAATCGAATGTCTATCAGAAGTGGATCTGCTTTTCTTCATCAGAACTGGCGAACTGTGCGTTTTGCACAGATCCCACACCACGACTATGGGCTATATATTTCTTCTGGTGCTCTGTCTTCTTCACAGCCTATCCATCGTTCGTCTGTTCTTCTACACTCTGTTTCCGTCGACCCCTCCTCTCCTCTATCAGTCCCCTCTCAGAAATAGTCAAATACTAAATGGATTTGTGGCCAAAGACTCGATTTCACTATTGGCTCGAATTTGACTTTTTCTGATTATATGAAATGATCGCTATTTTCGTCATTTTCTCATAAATTGTTTACTTTTATAGAATTTATTCAAACATCGAATCACTTAAACTACTCTTAAGTTTTTATTACTTCTATTATCTGTTTTGGAGTTTCATATTAATTATTATCAGAATTTTCGATAATTTCTGTTTTCAAATGCATTTTATATTGAGTTATAAATATTTAAAAAACAAATTCTTTACTAAATTTATATCATTTGATATCATATTTTCAAAGATTTTTTGATTATATTTAACGAAAATATGAAACTTTGGAAGAGAGGGCATGACCTCAGGGGAGAGAGAGAGAGAGAGAGAGAGAGATGAAAAAAATTGTTTTTTTTGCAGTGATGTTAATCTGTTGGAGAAATGCATGTCTACTATGATCTGAGGGTTATATCACTTGAGAAGAACCGAAAGATAAAACTTTTTGATCTAAAGCTCACAATTCGCTTAGATTTTGGTTACTGTTGTTGGTTATGCTCTTACTCTCCCACTCTCTCCCATTCCCTCTCTACTCCTTATCCTTACTCTTGTCTCAAATTTCTAGATTTGTCTACATTTTCAGATCTATCCTCTCTGTGCCCACAGGTCTGTACCTCAAGAGAGAGACAGTTTATATATATTTACTTCTGATTAATATCAGTCGGAATTGAGTTTAATGAAGTGGGACTTGCGTTCACTCATTCCTAGAGCTCCTATTCCTCACTATCTTCTCAATTCTGATTAGAATCAAAAGAAAACATTTTCTTCTCTTTTTTGTCTTAAGATTTTCCGAAAACCGATTTTCCGATAATTATATGATTGCTATGATTGCACTCGGCTTTCAATTATGCGCTTATATTCTCGATTTAAATGCATGACATTATAATTATATGAACTTTTCGCTCAAAAACCATTTATAATGTTTTTCTCTGCTTTTCTGTTCTATATATTTCAAATCAAATTTTTATTCAATTATTTTTTGTTTGCATTGAAATTATAAATTTTTATTTTGAAAATAAATTAAAATTTTCTTTTAACCGAAATATTACAATCAATTGATTTTTCTGTTTTATATAAATGTTTTGTGAATTTTTCGCTTTAATCAAGAAATTCCAAAAAGTCTGCTAACAATGCACTTAAGGTTTACTTATAATAAATATTCATTTGTTAGTAAAAATTTGATTTAATAATTAATATTCAGAAAAAGTAATCAAAAATATATTTTGATTGAAAAGTCACGATTGAAAAGTCAGAATGTTTTGCAGAGACTAGAGCTGTAGAGCTGTAGAGCTTGTACTCAATCTTTGCATTTAATCTCAAGAATTTATTTCTTATTTTTTACTTCTCTTCATTCGTTTAGTAATTATTAACATATTTTATATCAAAATATAATTTATTGACTGATTTATATTTATTTTGTTTATTATAATCTTTTTAAATGCTTTTTTGTGATATTTAAATAATATTTTTAATTTGAAAATCTCGTTATTTATTGACTTTTGGTTTTATTTCGACAATAATACTAATGAATAGCTTTCTTATCATTGCATAACATATTTGACTGACTTATTGCTGTCAAACCTCTATTGAGAAGTCATTCGTGACATTCATTTTTCGGTTTCAATATTCATAAAAGACTTTATTTTTTCATTCATTTTGAGCCAATTTGTTGCTAAAAAGGTCTTCGGGTTAGACCAGAAAACATCTTCTCTTGAGATGTGCCCTCACTTTGACAGACCCTCGACTGGAAATCTCCAAAAATTTTTACAATTATATCTTTATATATATTTAGTTAAAAGTTTTTAGAGTAAGAAATTAATTTTAAACTCATTTTCGTATTTTACTCTTTATAGCGACATTGAACTTATCTCTAAAAAATGTAAAAATTTTTTGTTTTCTCATTTCAAAAGTCTTGCAAAAAGTCAATTATAATTTGAGTTTTGTTGAAGAAGTAAATGTATAAAAATAAAACACAAATTGAAGAAAAGTTTGAAATAGTCTTGAATTAGCGCTAAGTTTACTACTATTTTCATCATTTTGGGGAATATTTTTTATTCTGGATATCAATTAAAACATTTTGAGTCAACTCTTGGTTTGTTTTGATTGTGTGAACAAAAAACTGAGCAAAACTAATGTTTTACTTTATTATATTTTCTGTATCTTATTTATAAGACTTTTAGTGCAATCTAAAGATAGAGTTCAATATTAGCTAATATTGAAGAGACAGTCAATACCCAAAAGTGATCTCCAATTGGCTTCACTTATCTGTCGGTTCATTGAGTGAGAGATAGTCTGACTTTTGGAGTGAAAGAGAGAACGAGTCTAAAAATGACAGATAAATAAATCACTGCTAACTGAGTGAGAGAGTGAGGGAGAGAGAGAGGAGAGAGAGAGAACAAGGGAGAGAGAGAGAGAGATTGAGAGAGAGCTCATCTTGTCTCTCTTTAACCGATAATTATTAATGCTTTTTATTGCCAAAATCTTTGCACCAATGGGTTAGACATTCTTGTGCTAAGAACGGGTGCATCACATGGTTTGGTTCCTGAGGAGAATCCGAAGAATTGTTGGTTTCCATACGGCATATACGGCATACGTACCCAATATTGGGTATATCTATGTATTTATATATGTATTGCGTTTTGTGTGCAAATGAATGACTTTTACGATTTCTAGCGCTAATTAGACACAAAGCTGTCAAAGGCCTGGAATCACTTGTGATTAACTATTATGACATTAATGTGTGGGCGTGAGGGGTGGGTAACAGCAGTCTCGCACATACATACAGTTCGCGCTGTAGTTAAAAACGCAATCAAGTGATACGCAAAATAAGAACTATTTTTTATAATCTCTTTTCTTAGTATCAGAAAAAATAAACTTATTTTGAGGACTGAATGCTATAAAAAGTTCAACTTTTCCTGCATTTAGCAAAAGTTGTGGCGAAAGAAACAAATGTGTTTTGCACTGTATATACGGCACAAAAGTTTTATAGCCATAGCGTATAAACCGATTTCGACCAAAAATTGTAATTCGAAACCAACTCTTCGAGTGAGGCATTGCTGGCCCTCTAATGGAGTGATTGCTGGCATTCAATGCCTTTTATGTGACAAAAAGTATTTCGCATTTTTGCACAAACCGTCTCCTATTCCCCGAACACATGAACCCCATCGATGACCTCTCCTGACCAACAGAATACTTGTGCACAGTTTGGGACCCCTGAGAGTGTGGGCTCTCCATACGATATATCAGTGCTCGAGAATTGCTGTTACACTTAGACATCGAATGTGTAACAAATCTCAACTTTTTAACCATTGAGTAAAGCACAGGCTTTTCCGAATCTAATCCCTATTTTATTTGCATTTACGTCGAGAACCGGTACTCTTTCTGGTGTTCTGTTTATGATTAAAGTCATGGAAATTGTTTTGATTGCAGGCATCGGATTGTATGACTCGAAAGCTATTTGACTCGAATTTTTGTTTTAGTTTCTGAAAAATGTATTTTTTGCAATTTCTTCCTCTCCTCTTGTTTAGAGTTAATGGCATTTGAAATATGTTCTCGTTTTACGTCTTCGTCTGTATTTTCCACTCCATTATATTCGCCATTAAAATAATGATAAATTTGTCGAAAAAAGTTTAATTCTTTCACTCCTTTTCTTGTCTGTAAATGCGATTTCGCTTTTTGTTGTCAGACTTGTTCTCAGATACATATGATTCGTGTGTTTGTGAATGAATATTCTGAATGATAGAGTGTTTGTGTCACTCATGTATTGTATTGCACAAGTATTTAGTGGCAGAGGAAGAGTCATACATACAAAAAGATATTCATTCATTGAAAAAATGTGTTTTGTGTTGAAATATTAGTGATATATTAGACGACTCGCACTCACATCATAGATAACATCACAAACTCTCTCTCACTCTCACTCTCTTTCCCTCTCTTTCCCTCATTTCGAAATACGAATACTAATAGTAATTGTAATTCTCGACTCGAGTTATGGCATCGGTTATCACTGGCTCTCAAAATGCAGTTTAAACTCTATTCTTAAACCAATTGTCTGTCGATTACATTCATTCTTTTTCTATGTATTCATTTTCAAGCGTTATCTTAGCCTCAAATATACACTCATTTAAACATTAATTCAAACGATTGCACATAAATCTAATGCATTTTATTTATGAACAAAATTTACTATTTTATTGTCTCATTTGTGGCTTTGGTTCTCCAATTACGCCATCATTGCTTAAAACAACTAAACAGTCATATAGTGGTAATTGTCGGCTATTTTAGACAAATAAAAATCATTTCCTATTTAGTGAGTGAAGAGTGAAAAACCAAAACTATTTCCAAACATTTGCAAAGAAGATATTTATGATTTACAAACCTATTCTTAAGTCTATTGCTATTCTTAAGATTTGCTATTTTTGGTTTATGTGATAATACGTTTGCAATTCATTTAAAGTATTATAATTTATGCGCAAAAAGACTTTGAATAAACTTATGGTTCATCTCAACTGAAAAACTATTATTATTATATATAAAAAATAAAAAAGTTTCTATTAGTGAAGTATATAATAAAAAAGATTATATTTATTGGCAATGAATTAAATCCAATTTTGCCTCAACAACACCTACTCTACAATTAATGACTGACAGAATCTCTTTTGGAGAATCTTTTAATTTTAGTATTTTTTAGTTTAGTTGGAAATAAAAATAAAATTTTGTATTTCAACTTTTTTATATTTGTTTTATTTTTCTTATGTAATTAAAACACAAGTCAATAGCAATTAATTATTTTAACAGATTTTATGTTTAAAAAAAACAATTTTAAAGATATTATTATTATTATTAAAATGTATTATTCAAATGAATACATTTTTGCAAAAGCATTTTTAATTATATTTTTTGGGTTGACTTCTTGTTTTAAAATAGTAGCACATCTTTAAAGAGGGAAAGAATTTATTTTTTTTCTCTTTACTGATCCTGTTTTGGATATTAATTTTAAATGCGTTTTATCTTAATTTATTAACTCTTATCATAAAAACATTATATTTAAGAAAAAATTGTATAATTTTTAAAAATTCTATGCTTTTCAAAAATTTTTAAATTATGATATATTTATTTTAAGATACTATTCGGTTGTATCTGAAGTATAAGTTTAGCAAAAAAAGAGTCGAAACTATTTAAAAGATAAAAATAGTTTTTTCTTTTTTTAAAACTAATTTTTATTCCAAAAAATTTTCACATCTAAAATAAAAGGACTTCAAAAAAGTTTGAATTATTAGCTCATTATCAGACCATTGAATGTGTGATTGCGTTGAGTTTTCTTATTATATGAAGAGTTAATATTCAAAACTTTTTTAGTCTTCAATTCATTTTATTTATAAGAGAAGAGGAGAAAAAAATTTATGCATAGCTTCAGAAAAGATGTGAAACTTGAAGCGAATATATTAGTGATAGACATCCATCACATATACAGAGCATTGGAATTGTTCTTCAGCTTCATCTTCGAAAGCAATCTTCGAATACATTCTTCTCGAGAGAGAGAGAGAGAGAGAAAGAGAGGGAAAGAGAGAATTGTGTTGCGAATGCACTGCTCTCTCAGATACTCTCTCTCTCTTTCTCTCTATCTATTCGTGTTTTATATAAAAATTTTTTGCTCATAATATTCACGGTCTAAGAGATCGATTTGATGTTATGCCTACCGAATCATTGCTTCTATTTTTCGTAAAAATATTTTCCTCTCTATCTCTTACACTCATCGCTAAAAAAATCTTATAATACATATATCTATCCATATCTTGCGTTAATTTACACTCGAGTGCTACCACTAAGGAGTACTTTCTGGTGCACTGCTATGCACATCCCATTCCCCCCATCTCTCTACCAAAGCCACTATTTTATTATTATTTTAATATATTTCTGTATTGCAGAGCATATTGTTTTTTATGCTATTTGTACAAACTATCACGTTCTACAGCACAGGTCTATTATTTTATACTATATGTGCTCTTATTGTTCGGTTATGTTCGCCAACCGAATAATCACTCGAAAGTAAAAGAACTAAAACTTTGTTTTTTAATATTAAAAATTTAATACAAACACAAAATCACAAACAAAAGCGGTTTAAAATCGTTTTTGTTTATTAAAGCAATTATTTTTAAAAAAGTTATATTTTGGACAATTTTATGAAACATTTTTTCGAAAATATTAACTTTTTTAGATATTTTTTATATAAAGTATTTTAAATTAAAAAGATTGTAGTCTTACAACTTGTGTCAGTCATTTACGTATTGACTCAAATCTCAAACCTGATCTCCATCTCAATCTAAGTGTGCGTTTTTGGGCACTGCCAGCACAGGTGTGTTAGGTTTGGGAACTGCATATAAAACGATTGCATGCGATTCACTCATCTCCTCCGCCCATCAATTGCTGACTTGTTTTATATTATATTTTATTTTTTATATACTGTATAATATATAAAAGCCTTTATATTGTGGTCATAGCAGACATAAACGCATCAAAAAAGAAACGTTTTATTATATATTATCTCAAACTTTAGTTATTTATCTTTTAAATACTCGAAAATGTTCTCAACTTTTATTTTATTTTATTTTCTCTCATATTCTTTTTGAACATAATTTGTATTCAAATAAATATTGCAATGAATTCAATAATTTGTACTTTTTTTAGTTTTTATTTTTGTGGTGACACTAATTGTTATAATTATGTGTTTTGTAATATTTTGAGGGATTTTTGTGGACAATAAAACAGTAAAAATAAAATTGTAATTCCATTTAATACAACAAATAAATTAAAAGATTAAATTGATTTTCTTGAGTGAAATAAAAAAAATTCTCACAATTCAAATAAACTTAGTTGAGAGAGAGAGAGAGAGAGAGAGAGAGAGAGAGAGAGAGAGAGAGAGAGAGAGAGAGAGGGGGGGGAGGGAGAGGAAATTTTTTTTAAATTTTGATTTAAAATTAAAGCTGAATTATGTCTCGCATTCTTCATATCCTTGTTTTGTAAGATTTGTTTTAATTGGACAGTCCTTTAAAAAGCAGTAGAATATTGTGTTGTATAGACTAGAGTAGAGAAGAATTTATTATTATTTTTTGCAGAACTGAATGTTTGAAAGTTGTCAGTCAAGTCGAGGCAATCATTCTATTGAATCATTTCATTGTATGCAAACTTACAATTATTTCATTTCTATGTCTCAAAACTCTATGCTTTACTGCTTGAGCTGCACATATAGATTGATATTCATTTTTACACTTATTCGCATCACAAGAATCAGTGAATTTTTAAAATCTCAGATTCAGTTGCTTTTTGTTTAATTTGATAATGATATTATTTAAGAGTTAATTCGAGAATTTATTTTGGTCTGGCTCATTAAGATATTTTTAGAAGTGTTAAATATTTATTTAAACATTTAAATATGATAGATGCAATTTTTTAGAATTTAATCTTATCCGACAAAACTTGAATTTTATTCTCAATTGTTGTTATTTAGAAATGTTTGGGTTTGTTGGTCAGCATTGAATCGAATAATGATTATATTTTTCCAAACTTTTAGCCATATTTTCCGCTATCGGAAAGCGAACCAAATAATAAAAAAACATTTAAATTGTATTTTATATAACGTATATTGAATTGAATTTAATAATAGAAAACATAATTTCGGATTACCTTAGGATCCAAAGTCAATGATCTCAAACATCTTGAAAACTTTACAATAGGTTTACGGTTTATGTACTTCTCTTATGTTATTAAGTCGCGAAACCATATGTTTTCAATTGTTGGATTCATTTTATTCTTTTCTCCTTCAGCTTTAGCTAACTTTACAAAATATAATAAGACTTTTATAGCTTTTAATGAACGCAAAGCTAAGAAATTCAATCTTTTGACCGAAAAAATAGAAAACTTTTTTCGTTTATAATTTTTTCGTCGATGCAGTTGAATGTTCTTCACTTTCTTTTACTTCTTCTCCTATTTTCTTATTTTATAACATTTTTCAAGCGAACTCTCTCTCCCAACTTTCTCTCCTCCCTCCCTCCCTCTCTCCCAGCTCACTCGCACTGGTATTCTATTAGTTTCTAAAAATAAAGAAAAGTGAGTTTGAAAAACAGTCGTTAGAAGTGAGTCGTTTTTGAATTTACGTTTAACTATCACTTTGAGAGCCAAACACAAACTCAAACTTTTCTCTCTCTCTTAAAGTCTATATTATTTTCTATTCAACTATTCTTAACATTAATTACATTCTTAGAGACTTTTGAGAGAAGTGTTATATTCTGTGCATTCCTTTATATGTATAGCTGTTGTAATCAAAGCAAACCTCTCATTATAACTCTTAAACAATGTCTTCCTTTTATCGACAGTGCAGTGGAAGACAATCACAACTTTTGAATTCGAAAATCTTATGACTATTAGTCTGTATTTTCATAGCTATTCTTATTTGTTTCAAACTCTTAATGATTTACAGCTAATAATAACTCGAAATTTTGTATATTATATGAGGTTTTTATTGTATAATAGTTGTTCACAGCTTTACCCACAATGTCTTAATATATTAGTTTTTATTTAATGTTACGCATATAATTAAAAATATTATATTATTTCCCAAATGTTGTGTTTTGTCAATGTTTGGGCTGAAAATTACAGCAAAAACAATCACTAATTTAATGTGTATTTTACAAACATTATTACCAAAACTTCTGTTGTTTTATTACATATTTGTATATAAGTATTCTTTTGCGAAAATGAGTCATTCGTTTATGAAGTTGTTGTGATAAGAAAAAAATTCAAATTTCTTTAATTGATTCATTATATCACTTGACAAATATATATTACATTACCTTATATTATATATTATAGAGTAAAGCAATGTTTTGCTGCTATTATGCATACATTACTGCGTATACGGCTGTGAAGACTATCGCGTCGTATAATTATAGTTCGACGAGAATTGTAATTATAATTCTGTGAACCATTTATTGACATTAACTGCTAGAGAGAGTGCAATGCAATTAAAATTAGGCACAGGAGCTCTACTCTGTAACACAACGCAACTCAACTACGGAATCAAATATAATGTTTTAATGTTTCGCTTGACTTAACATTTTGTTTTGCTGTACATAAGTTGAGAAAATGCTTTAATTTGGAAAGCATTGTAAAAATAGCACAATTTATCCGAAGGCAAAATATGATCACAAATCGTGTCTCTCCTGCTCTCAACGTCTTCGCTCTTCTGTTTTGTTGCTGTTCTGCTGGTACTTAAGAATTAGAGTCAAAACCATTTGAAAATAGGGTTGTGTTCATCCACTCAAACATTGTTTTCAAGTCCTCTCAGGTTCTCAGTTCTCAGATCTATCTCTTTGAGAAAAGTCTAACTCAATGCAAGTTTGCAACAAATGCTACCTCTATTGCGCTCTAAGCACAGACTGTGCGCTCAGTTCAACAAAATACACATTAAAACCCTGTTGTGATGTTTTGTGATGTTTTGTCTGATTCTCTCCTACTCTACTCCACTCGCAGAGTAGACTACTCTCCACTCTCTCCACTCATACACTGCTGTCCATTCAAACACTATCCCATCCTTTTTCAAAATAGTTATCTCTTTTTATACAATTTCTATAAAATAGAGGCATTGGAGGTATTGTCTACTGATCTTACTGTTGATAGTGTTCTACTGATAGTGTACTCTGTAGTCCAGTATTCACTTATTTCTAACGAGAAGTGCTTTTCTTTTTTCTATTCAAAATTTTTTTCTACTTTTATTTGGTCTCAACTTTAGTGAAAAACCAATTTTATTGCCATCTTTTCAACTCTTATATTATCCCAATTGTTATTTTCGGTATTATTTTGATTTTGTGAATGTGAAGCAAAATTAAAGCAATATTTTATTAATAATTTTTTACTTTCATTTTGAAGGCTTCAGACTTTTAATAAATTAATATTTTCTTTATGTTTGATGTTTGGGTTTAATGGATGAGATGAATCATCACATTCTTTGCGACCAATCCTTAGTCGTTAGGCCAATAGTCTCTTATATCTAATGAATATCTAAATATTAAAATTAGAAAATTATTATTTTTCAGTTAAAACGCTTTAGACTTGCATTTTATGATATTATTTAAGCAGAAGCTTATAATATACTCCTCATTATGTTTTAGTGTTTTTAGGAACAATCTATACGAGAGTTTATGTCTGCGTTTGAAATATTAAAAAAAATATCATTAAAATTAGAGTACAGTATATACTATAGAGAGTGTAGTAACCGGTCTAATGAATAATGCATTTTCTACTCTCAGTGCTAACTATTCATCCCTTTTTGTGATACCTTTTTAAACGCAATTCACATCAGAGAACATACACTCAAACGTATATATCGTTATGTCATCTTATTCTTCAATGTTCTGCTGCTTCCAATCGTTCAATGCATGACTCGATTCGAAACATTATCTTCAAAACTGCAACTCTGTCTCCAAGAGTGACTGAGAGTATGGCCGGTAATGCCATTGCCGGCCACTCACCGTTGCAAATGCCAACTGTGCGACGGCTATAGCCTGTAGAGAATGAACAACAATATGAATACATGAGGAGCCAGAAGAGGTGTACCACAGGTTGTGCTTTTAAACTATCAAAAGCCATAGATATTTGCCATTTGAGAACTGCGGGGATTCTATCGCTTTCTTCCCATTCCGCTGGTATTCCTATCTTTTGGTCTCTCTCTCTCTCTCTCTCTCTCTCTCTCTCTCTCTCTCTCTCTCTCTTTCTCTCCCTGCGTGAGTGCCGAATATGTAGAGATCGAGAGATGTAATGCCAATGCCTGTGCTCTTTCGGACGAGTACTGGTATACTGTGCAGACTCTGGTCATGCTTTTGGATAGCATTAAGTTTAAGGTTTTGGCGAAGAAAATATGTTACTGTCCTTGAATATCACAGCACGACTGCCTGTGCGGAGAAATTTTATATAATGCGCTCATAATTGCCTCAAAAGAATTTCTATTAGCGATACAACAGATTATCAAAACCATAATCGTATGGAAGAGTAGAATATATTTGATATTTTCAAACGATTATAAAGTTTTTGCTTCGATGAGCGCGTCGTGTCTTTCCATCTTTGGTTCGGTTTGACTCAAAACCGTATTTTCAAAATCATTTCTATTCTTAATATTGCATTTTCGCAGTTTGGGTCGTCTTTCGACTCTTTCACTAAATCGGTGCGACTTTCAAATCCAGTTTAACTTTTGCACAGTTAGCTCATGTGAGTTAGTGAGAGCGCCCAGTCATGCAAATGTTTGCCTATTCAGTCAAAAGATCACATTTTGTGTGCTTTCGGTGTTGGCCTAAAAATACTTCCCCCGCTCTGTCTCTCACTCACTGACTGACTCCTGGAGTCAAACTCTAATTTAAAAGAGAGATACAGTCGGACTGTAAGCCAGACCTGCACTACCTTTTGGTGTCCAACGCACCAGAAGATAATCGTTTGACCCGAACCTCGAATCAATGTTGAATACAGTCACAAATGCAGTACAATTTGAAAACGTGTCGCACAGCCATTGTCGCCCAGTAGTCTTCTCCAGGTCTCTCCTCCATAGCGCCCGTCCTATCCTAACAATTCTCTCTCCTCTCTCGCTCTCTCTATCCTAACATTTCGCCGACAAAACCGAATTTGCATTAGAAGTGAACGAGAATTGGAATAAAACTATTTTTTATGCATTACTTCCAAAGCCAACAGTTATACTCCTGTGCGCTCACTATTGACTGAGTCGTACAGTTCGTACAGTTTAGGAATTGGTGTATTGGCACCAATATTATAGCTGAGCTCCAGAGCAGCAGCTGTTTGAATAATAGTTATTGGGATGGGATGCTGTGTGCCTGCCTGTGCCACATACTCAACATTACGACGACGACTACTACTATTAAAGGGGGTATCAGTGCTGTCGCTGTCTGTGCTGACAATGATGATCGGCACCGATAGCCCAAATGCAATGTTGAGAAGTGAGTGAAATGCCCTCCGTTTGCAATATTTGTTCGTCAAATGTGAGCCGTATCGCACATCCCATTCCTCCCATTCCCTTCCATTACACACAATCGCAGTATGACTTCGTGACGGCTTACAAGGGCGCGTACGTTCTCTCCTCCATTGTGTCCGTGTTTTCCGATCCCTTTCCCCCCATAATGTCGTTGTCGTTAAGCAACACCACTCTCACAATAGACCAGAGCTCTGCTCTCCTCAAGAGTGTCGGAGCTCTCATACAGTCCTTCGAGTCTTCTATGTCTTGTATGAAAAAACGTTGTGTTTTGGCACAAAATTAGACCAAAATTTGAGCCTTAGTTTAGCCGTTCGGTCGACCCATAACTGAGAAGTGAATGCGAATGAAAAATGAAGAAAAATGAGTCCAAACCGAGAGAATATGCAAAATATCCGCTAAAGAGTGGTTCCATTTTTGGCTTTTATATGCTTTTAAATACAAGTCTCACGACTTGACCCCTAAATGATAATAATAATAGACTTTAGTTGTGTTTTGTGTGAAAAAGACATTATATATACCTTTATCTTGAAATGAAAAATATAGTAAAATCTATGACTTTTTACTCACTATCTGTCACTTTATCCGACACTTCGACCAATTGCTACAAAACCCGAACCAAACTCTTATTTGAGTGAACGGACAGATGATGTCTCCCATAAAAGCTTAAAATGTAATTTGTTTTCGAGTTATATATATTATTAGAGCATTCAATACCTCTTATGGCATATCAATAGTTTAGAATCGCTTTTATCATACATGACAGCCAACGCGAGACACCACTTGTTTTGCGCACAATAACTCTAACTCATAAACATGTGCCGGTGCTCCTGTGCTTCGGTGCTCCAGTGCTAAGCAGTTGCCATTTCGAAAACGTCAATCAAATATCGCTTTTTATATCAATATATTTCTATTTGTTTATATTTCTACATTTCTATATATTTATTAATTATAAAAATGTGTAAATTGTTGCAAAAGGTGTTGAACGTATAAATGATGGGTTTCTCATCTCTCAAACCGAATCGTTTAAAACAATTTACATTTGTTTTGCAAATATCTTCAACTGATTATATGATAGCTTTTAAATAAATTTAATTATTATTAAGAGTTTGTATAATAAAACTAATATTAAAGACAGAGAGCGAACGCTCGCGTCTCTCACTCTCTCACTGTTCGTCTCTTATCTTATTTTTCTCGAACTTTAAGCTATGATTTATGTCCTAATTATGCAAATAATGTATGAAATAAATGGATTTTATTTGCAGCTAAAGAAGAATTTTTTTCAACACATTTTTCTTTTTATTTTAATCGTTCCGATTATTCATCTCTTTTCGCGTATTTTATTATTTCTATTGTTTTATTGTTTTTTCTCAACATTTTTTCAACTATTTTTCAGAACAAGAATTGGATAAATATATTATGAGAAAACAATTGAATTATTAGTCTATTTGATAATTTAAAAACTTTTCCTTGTTTCTTTTTCTCTAATTTGCGGATTTTATAAATTAATTTTCTTATTTTTATGGTTTTGTTTTTTATATTATTTTCCGCTAATTTTTTCTTCATCTGTGTATTTGCTTTTGAATGGGAATAAAACGACTAATAATTCATAGGAATTAGTTCCGTGTTTTAGTTCTGACATAAATATTGTGGTTTTGATTATTTGCAAACTATTTCTCAAAAACAGTACTCTATTATAGACTGTTTGTTCTGTATATACCTTATAGTTACTGCTTGTAATGTATATCTGAAATATAGTATAACTTATATTAGATATTCATACGTCAAGTAATCTCTTATCTCACAAACATTACCATATCTGCGGTCTGTCTGACCATTATATAGATGGCTTGTTCTGCCGGTTGTGCCGTTCGAATGTGTGAACTCTTGTTTCCAGTTTAATGTCAAATCACTGCAAACTACTTGTATTACTAGAATAAGAATAGAATTCAAAGTTTATATTAACGCATATCTTATACAACATTTTGATTATAATGATTAAATGAAAGCCATATTACCGGATAGCTTGAGCACAGGACTATAACCTGAGCAGAAGGTAGCTGTGCTGCTGATCACTTCCATCTGATTTGAGTTGGGCTGCCTGTGCGCCGCTTATTATTAGAATTATTAGCCATATAAGTGAATATATTAAAGGACTTCACAACACAATTAGTGGCCAAATGAATGGGATTTCTGGCTTCACAACAATTTTTTTTTGCTTTTATTTTCTTATTTTATTTTATTTATATGTATTTGGATTTCGAAATCTAAATATATAGCGAATCGGAATATATGTTTAATAATAATGATAACATATATTAATTTTAATAATAATTTTCGAGTCTAAGCACAGGCACACAACTTATGATTTTTGACTCTGACTTGTCTTTAGTTTTGACGGGAGAGCACACCTGCAATACGTTAGGCCATAGTTATAGTGTTTAATATACTATTGGAATACT
>JAQIYC010000020.1:0-28466 GCA_034699545.1 Porobelba spinosa
ATTTTAATTATTTGTATATAAATTAATAATCTAAGTGTTTTAGACTAAATAATATAATATAAGTTCATTATATTTATTATGTAAAACTTAAGAACTTTACCATATTAAGAACCCTCCCTCCCCTAGTCGACGTCCCTCGACTTCAATAATACATGTTAATTTAAAATAAAATAATCATTTACAAATAAATTTATAGTTAACAAAATGGACTTGAGTTTAACTGTTTAAACATTAAAGTTGTAATGATTTGTTTTGACTGTAATTATTTGAAATAGTTTTGTCAAAATATCCGAAACATTCCATTAAATTCTTCGTAAAGTTCACTACATAACGACCTAATGATGTCTTAATTGGACCAAAGAATCAAAGTATATAAAGACGTGACTTGTCTTATAGTATTTAATGAGCTAGGTCGAGGTATCGGGAAATAATTAAAAAACAGTTAAAAAATATCTATGCCAAGAATTTTATGTATAATGCAGACATGTCGACGGTCGGCCAAGCTAAAGCTAAGGCTAAAAATTTTGGCCTAAATTCTAGGGAGAGGATCAGGTAGGGCGGTGTTCTCAGACCGAGGTAACTTACTGTAGATAACTCAAATGGCTAAAACTTTTTGCATTAAATAGCGTACTTTCCGAACACGAAAGTGATGGTTTAGAAGGTTATTTGTAAAAATATTAAATTTTAAAATATATTATTTTATTTAAGAGTAACAAAATATTTCTTAAAATTATTTAAATAACAATATTATTAAAGGTTTATATTTGTATTGCATTAGTTTTCGTATTTGTTTTTAATTTTAAAGAAATATATAATTTCCAACAAAATGATTGACATATTTTACAATTAAATGATTAACAACTTATTTAAAACTCATTTTTGGTTATTACAGACTCTGTTACTCCCTTTTCATATAAATTGTTACTTTATTTATCTCCCTTAAAAGGGGTCTGCAAACACTGAGGTAGGGTATGCTTCACAAGTGTCATCGCGGCCATTTTTGGGGCCAAAACGCTGATTTAACCGAATTTTACCGAATTTAACAGAATTTAAACTAAAGCTAATTTAACTTATTTAATCCAAATTTAGGTCAAAAAAGTAAAAAATTGACAAAAAATCTGTAAAAAAATTTAGCTGGCAATTTTTAGAAGAGGGGGTATTTCTTTTGGCGCAGACACGGGCAAATTTTTTCAAAGTTTTGATGCCAGGGGGGATTTTAGGCTGAATTTTTTTGCCATTGTGTAAAAATTGTTTTAATTTAACTAAATTAATAGTAATGAAAAAAATTTTCATTGATCTCATCCTCAATCCCACTTTTCCTTACGGGCCTTGGCCAAACCTGTTTTAAATTCAATCGTAAATTAGTATAAATTAAACGGTTAAATTATTTTTTTTAACTCATACTCTTATAATATAACCCCCCCCCCCCCCCCCACCTCTGCACTCTGCAAAGAATTTTAATAAAAATGTCTCAAAACACCCCTACCCATAACCCGCTAACTTTGAAGTCTACCCACATTCCCGGTATAAAACAAAATGAATAGCTTAAATCATTTTAGAATAAAAGTAAAGCTAAATAAGAATAAAATAATTTTAAATCTTTAAGATTTTAAATGTAAGTATTGATAAATAATTTTTAAACTTTAAAAATAATTTATATAGAGTTTAAAAATTGATAAATTGTTTATGTATTGAAAATGCAAGATTTTTATAGCCAAGTTTGTTTTTGTTGTTGATGTAAAAATGCCATTAAAATAATTGCTTAAAATAAAAGACAGATTTGTTTTATATATAAATCCATAATAATCTGGTACAAAACAATGAATACAAAAATATTATTTTGATTAATAATAAAATATTAAATCAAAATCTGTATAAACCTATAAAAATAAGAAAATCAAAACTTTTTTCAAATAAAATTCATCATTAAAACGAAAATATTATAATAAACATAAAACATGAATAACATTAGTTCCAAGACTTAAACAAATCGTAAAAATCTTCAGTCATTATAATGTTGGACAAAATGTTTGGATAGAATTACGCAAAACGTTATTCCAATTGCTTTATCGCACAATGCAATCATCCGTTGGTTAGCATTACGATTGGTTGACTCAAACTCTCTAATCTCTTGAGACAAACATTCGATTTCGTGATCAATAAATAAATTTATGTGGATTTGGAATAAATTCTAGAATATACTTAAGTTAGGAAATAATGTAAATACCGTTTAAATGTTTGAAAATATTTTTATTTAAAAATTATATAAAAGTGAATTACGGTAATAGTAACAGAAAAATAATACTATTGTTCACATAATTGGTTTAATTGTAAATAGAATTAGAATATATTATAGTCTTAATTGGATACAAATACAAGCATTAGTCGAGTAATAGAAATGTCGAATATTTAATAAAAACAATAATTGGATTTGAATTGAATCAACAATTTTCATGATTAGACTTAAGGTCGGCTTTCAATGGAGTACTCGTTTGATAGGAATTTTGGTCGAAATTGATTTGTCGTTTAAAAAAATTTCTCAATTGTTTGGCTTTAAGTCGATTTAGTTTTTCATTTTGTGTTGTAAGCGCTTGAAGTACTTCATTCAGATCTGTCTTCACATAAGACATAGCAATACAAAAGGCATTAATAGTTTCGATATTGCGATCGATCGGAGGATTGCTTTCATTTGAGGAATTGTTTGCATTTCGTTTCGGTTCTAAGTTCTGGTCTTCAGCTCCTCTTTCGCTCCGATTATTAAACACTTTTTTCTCATTCATTCCCAATAAATACGAACTCTTATTATATTCATTAAAAGCGCATAAATTGTTGCCTTCGTTCCCATTCGCAGACAATGTCTTCACTTCTCTATTGTTTAGTAATTGGTTTCTCTCTTCAATCAGATTGTCGTTCAATTGACTCAACGAATCATTTATTGTAATAATTGTGTCATTATTTGTAGTATTAGTTTGTCTTTCATTCGATTCAATAGTTTCAATAATCTCTTCATTATTAGTATTGACTGCATTCAACTGTGAGTCATACCTGTGCTGTCCATCTCCTGTCTGCGCGTTCTGTCCCTTCAGCACATCCCGTCTCAGGTCTTGCAATAATCTGACAGTAATTTGTTGCCAACTCTCGTCCCTATTCTCGGAATTGGTTTCAATCATATCGTAATCAATAGGTTTGTCAACACTTTTGATCTCAACTTTCGGTTCATTGACTGAACGCATAATTAGTTTATTATTATTATAACTATTATTAGTATTACTGTTCGCAAACATTTGGTTAGAATTGAGGGCCAATTGGTTTGAATCAGTGGTCAGATTATTCTTGAGGCAAGTGTTGGAAAGCCATTCATTTTCAAGCCTTAATCGCATCACTTCTCGGATCAACTCATGTCTGCATTGCTCTAAATAAGAGCACTTGTGTTCACATCTCTTAAGTCTTTCGATTAAATCACATAAAGCTATTCGTAAACCAAATTCACCACAACTTGTGTTCATTTTCAATACAAGTATTAATTCAATCAATTGTTTCAATAATTTAATTATTTTATAGCAAATCGATTGACTTTACGATTAATTGGAGCTCAAAGTCTGTCATTTGTTTGGTTTGGCTTTCGTTTATGTAATCAATGTTTGATTCAAATCAAATGATTGGTTGAAAATGTAATTTAATGTAAATATATTTTACTTTTCACTAATTTGTAAAATATTTTATTTAAATAAATATTTATTTGTTTAACTCAACGTCCGGATTGAATATCCTTTTATATAAATCGCCGAAACAATCAGTTTTTAACATAAATTCACACAATTATGTCGACAACTGAACCGCAACTTATGGTAATTTGTGGCCAAATATTAATTATTTAATTGATTTGCAAACAAATGAATTTAAACTCAATTTAAATGTTTGACTCAATTGAGTCCTGAATTTAAATGTCATAAAACGTATCAAAATATTTATGAATTAAGTCATCCAAATACGGCATTACATTCATAAACATTCTTAAAATAAAAAACGTTTTGAAAAAACAATTTATTTCCTAAAACTTAATCTTTAAAAAATTGGGGGTTTTCTAAGTTTTGTGAATATTTGACGTAATTTGTGCTTTACTACTATTAGACACTATTCAAAGACTACATAACACAGTAATATATTCGGGAAATAAAGTAAAACAGTTTTTAGTGCAAACAAACACTAAAATTAGAAATTGTTTAGTTTGGGGGTCTTATAGAGTCAATAAAAGTAACGTTTTTATAATTACTAATGTTTTGATTGATTTTTTATCGACTACTTTGTTGAACAAAACATTGGATTTAATTTGAAAAGCATTTGATTTCAATTCAATTAATTAATTGTGTTTTATATCAAAGCAAACACTGACTCGACTTATGATCGATTGAATTGTATATTATATACAAATATAGAACCAATCGTTGGAAATGACAAAAGTGTTGAACGTTTTCGCAAACCTCGAGACGGAGTTCTTGGAGGCGAAGAAGAGTCTGAAAGATGTCGACGAATCCATCAAAAAGATCACTGGAAGGGAACCCAAGTATAGCCAACACTTGAAAAGATTTTGTGAAAGTTTTGATCGAATTTTAATTTCTAATTAATTCCTAGTCTTCAGACGACTGGCAAAGCAGCCAAACCCATGTCTGCGGGTCGAGAGCCGGTCAGGACTCGGGTGACCACTCCTTTCGGTAATACCTTTTCGTCCGCTATTTCTCAAATTGACAAACAATCGGAAGAACCCCAAAGGAAACGGCGTTTCTATGGAAGTGCTTTCAACCGGTAATTCAGAGATAGACTGATTCGTAAAATATTTGTTTATCTAATGAATTGATGACTAACCAGTGGTCGGTGCGGCGACAGAGATGCCGGGCCTGACTTTGACGAACCGGTTCGGAAACCAACTCTTCAGTCATCAGTGATTGCGACGACTCGTGAAGTAAAGCCACGAACGCAGGCCTTAGAGGAACAGAAAAACGACAAAAAGAGTTTAGCGCGAAATAAACGGATGTTTGGAATGATTTTGGGAACTCTTCAGAAGTTTCAAAACGAAGAGTCCACTCGAAAAGACACGGTATGTGTTGGCCAGGGATATGGGTTTATAGTATTGGGGTTTTACTGTATTTTGGTATTAACTGAAAGCAATCGCAGAAGAGGGTAGAGATCGAGAAAAAACTGGACGCAAAGGCCGAGGAGGAGAGGAGTGCTCTTCGGAAAGAGAGAAAAGAACTGTTTTTGGTTAGACGTGTAAAACAGGCGCAGATCAGACGGATTGAGCATAAGATGCAAAGAGTGGAAGTCGTAAGCATTGAATCATTTGTTTATTAATATTTAATGCTTTGAATCGTTTTATTAAATATTTAATTGAATGCCTACTCGTGTTGTGCAGCACCAGGAGTGGGAGCGCTCTCATCAACATCTCTCCAATTTTATCCAAACCAAAGCCAAACCCAATATATTTTATTTACCGACAAAACACACTTCGGAGACAGAAAAGCGATTACAAGAAACTAAAGACAAGTTCAGACGTAAGAGATCTCTATTAGATTCGGAGTTGGCTTTTGACGTCATTTAGAATTAATTTTTATTACTTTTTTTTATTAATAAGTAATTGTCGCCGAAAAGAGGGCTAAAGTCCAGAAAGAGTTGTTAGAAATCGACGAACTCTACAAAAAAGACGAACAAAACGAAGCGATCGATGAAGACATCGAAGATATGGAGATATTTGCGTCGAATGCGAAGGAAAACTCAGATGAGATTAAAACTGAGGACCAAATTAAGAGTGAATTTACGATTGAATCTAACAATAATAGAGTCATTACAGGAGAAGAGAATAATAAAAATGATGTCTCCGTTGAGAGCGAAATGCAGACCACAGTTGAAGACACGACTAATGGCGTAAATGCCGAACAGGAGAGCACAGACACCATCGAAGAGGCCATTGGAGACAAAGAATTCGAACCGATTTATGACGAATGAGTTTTTATGTTTGTAATTGTGAACAAAATCTGATTTAATTCATAAATTAATGAAAAGTTTAGAAACTTTTAATGAGAAAAATCAGGTAAAGAACAACTAAATCACTAATCGAAAGGTTAGATAAGAGAAACACAAGAAAAACATGAATTTATTATATTATACTTATTTTTCACAAATATTTTAAACTTAATCACAATTATTTGGATTTAAATCATTTCCAACAAAATATTCATTATTTATAAACAAACTTTGATTATTCAAACCCTTAATTATACCGCCGTTTAGAGGCAACACTATTTCGGATTCATTTAGTTTACGACTAGTTTTAACTAAATTTGAATTACTTTCGCATAACTGATCGAAATCCCAAATATGCAAATGTTTACTCTTTCCCTGTTTCGCGTAAACAAAAAATTGTTTCAAATTTCTTTTATTGATTATATCGGAAACAAATTCTGGTAACGAGTGTTTAGGCCTTAAGTGAATGAGTTGTCGGTTCCGCTCATCTCTAATGACCGATAAATCGCTTTCTTTTAAGTCATCTTTATTTATAGCGATGCAAAAGCCCAGTACTATAGCCCAATGCGCTCTCTGCCCGGCCAACTGTGTTGGCTCGTGGTTTGCATCGGAATCGTAAGGTACGAGTACTGGCAGACCGTCGGCCAAATGCATCGCTAATTCATTCATTTGTTCCTTTAGATTCACTTTGATTTCTGTTCGAACCGATAGCACTCTATTCGCTAGTTTTGACATATCCTCGACTGAAACCGATTTAAAATTTTGTAAGTTTTCAATATTTAGCCAATTTTTTACAATTAATTGATTTTCTATTCATTTGTTTTTAGGTTTAGTTATAGACAAAAGTCTTTTAAACGATTTTATGTTTGAAAGAAAATACCGATAATAGCGAAAGAATAGATCATTTGTGAGTATATTAGACAATAAACTGAATAGTATTTTAAGATTAAATGTTTGGTAAGTATTTTGTTGAGGAAAAGCTATTATACCATAAATCAGATACCTTTTAGCCTTAATTGTCAGTTAATTATCGGTTGATAGCAATCATTGATTAGTCAATTGATATAAAATATAATAATAATTTCGAATAATAGTTGAGTGAAAGTCATACCCGAAAACATTTCACCGGTTTTAGTGAAACCCAATTCTTTCGCCGTTTCGAACAAATCGTTTTGAGTTAGTTCTGGCCTTCGGTTGGACACCAATGGCTGACACATCATAAGCGATACTAAACCACATCTGAAATTGAATCGCAATTGTATTCAAATTCAAAATGAGTGCCAATTTTCGAAATACTGTATAAGTCTAGTATAGAACACATACTTTGGCCCGATTTGTATAACCGATTCGACGTCGTTATAGAGCGACAACATTAGAAAGTCTTCGTCGAAATCTTTGGTTAAGTAATTCCAATATTTAGAACAAGTATTGGAAGAGATTTTATATGAGTTTTCGACTATTTTTGGTTCGCTTTCCGTTCTATTGGTTTCAAAACTTTGTCTTTTTTCGGTGACCGGCAGTGGGGGTATGGCAGGTATGGAAGGTATGGCAGGTATGCTCTCATCTAAACGCCTCAACCAATTCGATGACATTTCCCATATATTACAATTGAGTCGAGTTTTTCGATTCTTTCCAAAACTTATTCATTAGATTTGTAAGGCTTTGGACATCATTTCAATCAATCGATTGTCTGCTAAACGATTAATGCATTTCAAAATCTGTTCCCAAATTGAGTCCAGAATATCGTATTTCGTTCCAAACTTTGTCTGCAATTAATTAAAAGACTAAATATTTATTAATTAAATGATATAAAGAGAAAGTTAAGTCAATTTATATCTGAATAAAATTGAATGATTTTGTAAATAACAATATTTTGTGCCAAAACTTTATGGGAGTAACAGCGCATGTGTGAGCACTATACCCATCTATGGTTTTATTCTGGCACATTTTGGCTTGATAATTGATAATTTAAAGGTATCGCAAAAATTAATTATAATTAACCAGGATTAGTGACTAAAATTGCAAAAGAAATATATAGGAAAATGGAAATTGTGTTTATCCTTGAATTGCATATACTTTAGTCGGATTACAATTTAAAGAATTAAAGTTTAAATTTTAAATCAATTATAATTTGAGAAATTAAATGCTGAATAATATTTTTAAAATGATTATTATCAAGAACTTCAGATATCCGTTGCTGTTTACTTTTTAAATAAACTATATAAAAATTAATATTAAAATTAATTAATGTTTAAAGAAAATATTTATTTAAAGTCACATTTTAATTGCTCAAATTAATTGTCAATGAATCAATGACAAAATCATATTGTTTTTCAGCTATTTATAATTTAATTTAGAGCAATTTATAATGTTCAGCTAAATTCAATCGGGTTTAATTAATTTAAAATTAGACTTCAATATAAAGTAATGTTAAGACTATTCAGAGACAATTGAACAACAGATGTCTCTGAAAGCACTCAATAACACCATTTCGTGATTGTACAGTATGAACCAAATGAAGTGTTAAAGAGAGATGTTCTACGGCATATTTGAGCTATTGTTTAAGGTTTAAATTAATACCTTATGTACACAAAATGCTCAGTTTAAACTCGTAGAAAAATTATTGCTAATCAGTCCCCCCTTTAACGCTATTTCTGACTCACACTGTATTGCAAAAACACGTGAATTGAAAATCACATTATTTTCGCTGAATTTCATTATTTTATTGTTTTTTATTTAATTAATCGATAAATAATGGATCAAAACAGTGATAAAGATTTTAAAGAAGTTAAGTCTCAAAAATCGAGGAAAAGAAGAGCCGAACAGATGGAAGTGGACATCGATAAGACATCGGCTGAAGAGCCAAACGACCCGAAAACGGCTATTAAACCAAAATTACCCGATTTTAAGCCTATCGGTAGAGACAAACTGATGGTATTTATTGATAGACTTTGGGTTTAATTGGGTTTTAATTTGAATACATATCGTCTGTCAGTCCCACAACACAGAGGTTCGCAAAATCGCGGTTCCGTCCAATCGATACACACCTCTGAAGGAGAATTGGATGAAAATATTTACACCAATTGTCGAACACTTGAAACTACAGATTAGATTCAATCTGAAGAGTCGTATCGTTGAGATTCGGGTTAGTTTAGAGTCTTTGAAGTTATTTAATAATTGAAATCTAATTGAATTGTTTATTCGGAAAGACCTGTAAAGAGACGGAAGACATCAGTTCTCTGCAAAAAGCGGCGGATTTTGTCAAAGCGTTTATCTTAGGCTTCGAAGTGGAGGACTCTCTGGCTTTGGTCCGATTGGACGAACTCTTTCTCGAGTCGTTTGAAATAAAAGACGGTTTGGAATGCAATTCAATACTTGTTTTCAAATTTTAAATTAATTTTGTGTTTGTTTTAGTGAAACCATTAAAAGGCGATCACTTGTCGCGAGCCATCGGCCGAATCGCCGGCAAAGGCGGCCGAACCCGCTTTACCATTGAAAACGTGACCCGAACTCGCATTGTGTTGGCCGACAGGTTCGGACGGATTATATTTTTACGCGATTTTTGTATTAATTAATTGTATTGTTTCAGCAAAATCCATATCCTGGGCTCATACCAGAACATCCGGGCCGCCCGCACAGCCATTTGTAGCCTAATCCTCGGCAGCCCTCCCTCTAAAGTGTACGGAACGATGAGACAACTGGCCACTCGATTATCGGAAAGGTTTTAGGTTTAGAAATAAGTTATTTATGTAAAGTTGAAAATATTTTTATTTCAAAATAAATGATAAAATTTTTCATTAATTTATTTTTATTTATATTCAGCTTTTAATTGAGTCTTTGATTCTAAAAAATGTGAATTTTCTATGACTTGTAATGAGAGCTTTTATATCCGAGCGATGGCTAATGAGAATTGAGATAAGATATTCATTTCGGATAATCCGCTTTTTAACACAAAAAATGTTTAAACGTATAAATTGTGTCATTAAAGGCGAAAACACAGTATTTATAGAAATTATTTAATTATTTTAAATTAAATCTCGAATGCAATCGACTGAATGTCAGCGAATGAGTTATGTTTGCAATTGTGTCAACAGTTTTGGACTGAAATCTTGAATTGAAGTACAGTTTCGAATCAATATTTATTAATAAGACATTAGAGCACAAGTATGTATAGAAGGCCCGGTGGCGCAACGGTAGCGCGTTTGACTCCAGATCAAAAGGTTGCGTGTTCAAATCACGTTCGGGTCAATTCTATTTTTTGGGATTTATTTTTTCAAACTTTTAGTTTAGGGTCATTTGTTAATTTTTGTTGTAATAGAAATATTAGTTTTTATTTATTTATTTATTTATTTATACAATAGTTTGTATTATTAAGTCTAGAAATGCTTTATTCCGTTTAATTTATTAAGATTTTAAAATTGATTTAGTTTTTAATCGAATTTAATTGATGTAAAAATATTTTAGATATAACCTAATTGTCGTTCATATAATTTTTAGATTAAATTTTTTAAAAGTTGCCGCTAATTAAGATGGATATAAAAATTTGTAAATTTTAATTTGCATTTATTTCTAATAGAACTAATGCAGATAATTGAAAATAGAATCTTGTTCATTTTTGGTGATAGGTTTTTGAATAACTTTTAATATTATTTTAATGAATACTAATTTAATTATTTGTATAACTTCTTAAATTGAGAGCAATTTTATTTCACCGAAATTGATAATAAAAGTTAATAAAGTTGTAAATATTTTTGGTCTTTTGGGTAATATCTACTAAATGTTTCGTATAACACAACCAGGACGATTTAATTGCCAGTTATTTATTTGTATATATCATATAATGTTTAACTGTTTAACCAAATTATTTATTATATAATAAGAGGAAAACTTCTTTTGCAAAACTTGATGTCTGTTCTGCAAAATTCATTCTCCGATGGATTGAAATAATATTTAGGTTTTGTTTGTTTTGATAACGAATTTATTTTTATTGCGATTATTAGTTAAAAACAAAATACATATTTTAAAAATTAATTTATTTATTTAAATTGAGATTAAAAACTAATAATTATTTTTATGTTAGAAATAATTCAACAAATTTCGGAATAAGTTAAAGAGAGACGAAATTTTAACGATAAGTGTCTTAATCGGCAAAACTTATACGCATTAAAAGTTTTTCTGATATGAAATCTATTAAAACACGAAAAAAGAGTTTATTTGATACGAATTATACGATTTGGAAATGAATTGAAATCTAGAGTTAAACGTATTTAATGACAATATTAAGAGTTATGCTTCGAATTCATTAGACATATCGATAGGTTAAATAGGGAATGGAGTGGAAGAGTGTGTTTTGTTCCCTAAATAAAATGACGTTAGCAGTCGTCCATTGCCCCGAAGCGAAGCAAAACTAGTTTGGATAGCATT
This sequence comes from Porobelba spinosa, assembly GCA_034699545.1. NCBI lineage: Eukaryota > Metazoa > Arthropoda > Arachnida > Sarcoptiformes > Damaeidae > Porobelba > Porobelba spinosa. Next base: position 11,443 of record JAQIYC010000020.1, read on the forward strand.
TCCCCATTCTCTCATACCATTCCCATACCATTCCCTCCTCGTTTCTGTACCTCAAACAAACTTTATATATATATTGGAAAACTCGAACCAAAACTTTATATTTCTGTGGCATAGCCTTCAGCAATGAGTGCCAATACAGTTCTGCCTATATTTCGACATCACTTTTCTCCGCACTCTCTGACCAGTAGTTGTTTTTCGCATAACTTTTTATTCTGGACTTAAAAACTTGTATTTATTGATACAATATATACAAATCGGAATAAAACTGAGCTATAGTTTTCCGTTACGTTTATTATTGCTTTCAATTAATTAATATTCAATTTTTGTGTTGTTTACTGTCTATCAGTTTTACGATTTTGTGTCAAATCATATATTTTTGGAATATTTTTGTTTTTTCTTTCAAATATATTCATAATTTGATTGAAAACAAAGTTTATTTTTGTGAAAACAAATATATATTTTGTTTGGATTGTGTATTAGTTAAGAAACGCTTTGCAGTATATTTAGCGTAAATTAAAGTTTTGACTTAACTAGTGATCAAACTTTGCATCAATGCCTATGTAGTCGTGTGTTGTGTTTGGAAATGTGAGCCAAAGCATGTCATCTGTTATACCGTTATCGGCACTACAGTGTGTATCACAAGTAAGCAATTCATTAAGCCTTCAAACACTCGAACACTCTTTTCTTAACTCACTTTTTCTCTATTAATCCAATTCTTTTCAAATTTAAATTAATTTTTGCTTTTTATTAAGAAAATTGTTTTCCATGTTTTCGCTGCAATGCATGAATAGTTTATTTAATTTTCGCAATTATTTGTGTATTAAACTTGATTAAATTAGCAAATAATCCTCATCTCAACAGTTTATACGCCACATAAATGCCCGGAACAGTAATCCATGTCATTTTGGTTGAGAGGAAGGGCTTTAATAAATTATATTTAGTTTGAAAAAGTGTATACTCTATGACTCAATTAATTAGTTAGTCGTTCCTAATTGTGCGCCGAATATGCTTTCGAGACATTCGTTAACAAAACAATTTCATATCACAACTAATTCAAGTCATTTAAGTCTTAGTTATTCCGCCGATTAAGGCCTTCCACTCAATACTAACTTCAAAAAAGCACTGTTTGGGAGATATGGCGCTAAAAGTCGACTTTTTTGAATTTGCTTTACTTCTGCACTTAAATCATAAATAGTTTTCCTTTCCATTGGATTCGGCGCTTCTCTTAAAGTAAATACTCTTTTATTTCGTTTTTAACTATTTTGCCAAAACTTTTACTAAAATTGTTTTTATTTTTTTCTCAACTCTTTTCCATTTTTTTCGTTTTGTGTTTAGTTTTTAAAGTAATCAATCGAAGAGAGAGAGAGAGAGAGAGAGAGAGAGAGAGAGAGAGAGAGAGAGAGAGAGGAGAGAGAGAGAATCGAAGAATATTTTCGATTTCAATGCCTTTTATGCTATTAATCTTGTTTTAAGAAACATCTCTAAAATTAGTTGATTTCAATACAGAGTTTATATTTTACACTAAATTATATCTAAATTCTCATTTCATATGATTTGCCAAAAATTCTTAAAACTCTTCTCTTTCTATGATTTGTGTAATGAGTCGACTGGCGATGAAATCTCTTTATATACTCAACGAATGCATACAATATATCCATAAATTTGATTAAAATAGAGAAACTGTAAAAAACAAGTGGTTTAGATGTTTTGGAGCAGTTTATAAATAGATGAGAATTTTGTCTTCATATGACACAACGCATATACACACTCGTACTCTCTCTTTCCTCCCTTTCCTCCCTATCCTCTCACATGTTGAAGATTTGTTTTGTTATTTATTTTTCATTTTTAAAGTATTTTGACTTAAAGTTTAAATAAAGTCTCATTTCTTTTAATTATCTAATATTTCAAATATTTTTCTATTAAATGTAATAATTATTTCTTAATTTTCATCCCATTTATCACAGACTCAGTGAAAGAATTTGAACTTTTTTTGAGCGAAAAATATAAACAATTAATGAAATGCTTGAAACAGTTTGGAGCCTATGATCGAGAATATGAATAATTTGAAAACATTTCATACGAACCGAATGAAGAAGAAATTGCTTTTTCTGAAACTCAATTATAAGATGTATTGGCGATAGAAATGGTTGAAAATATTAGTGAAAAAACATTTGTTATGAATAAAAATGAGCAAAAACTGCAAATCAATTAATTCAATAATCGAGTGAAAGAAGAATGACATTAATTTCATCGAAAGGCAAGTATTGAAACAATTTTTACATAATTATCTAATTTAAGTCTTGGAATCAAATAACGAGTTGATTAAGTTGTTTGGCTTTAATTTGTGCCAACAGTCTATCAGTTAATCAATTCTTAACACTTTCTTCTCAATTAGTCACTTCTAATAGAGTCTCTCAATATATAAATTGATAAATAATTTTAATTTATAAAAATCTAATTGTTTTCCATGAAATCTATATGTTTTGAAAACTTCTTAAGTTTATAATACAATTAACTGAATAATAATGTCAATGAACTGAACCTCAGGTTTGAACGAATGAACGCCATTCGGCGAACAGAGCAGTCCTGAGTTGAGATCACCTTTTTTTCCTTTCTCTCTCTTCTCTCTCTTCTCTCTCTTCTCTCTCTTCTGTTATGAAAAGCGCTTAGACTTGGGTTCAAACCTACGAATCAGATGTGAGACAAACGAGAGAACATCTGCATATGTCTGGTCTGACCCCAACTGATGACCAGTCCATAAGCTTATTGACCGAAACCATTTCAACCATATATTCAACTTTTTGTTCTCTCTCTCCCCCTCTCCCAACACCTTTGGCTCACTTCTGGCTCACTTTTTGTCCAAAAATAGCTAAAAGTTTTGAATAACTTTTTTTTAAATGAATATAAGAGAAGTCACTCTTTTATCAAAAATTAACGCCAAATCAAACAGAACTTCGACTGGACTTTAGACTAAGCGATAGAATTTCGATATAAATTATTGGAATTTATTTTTAAATATTTACAAAAACTAAACTATTCTAAACTTCAGGACTGTTTGCAAAGGGAAAGACAGTTTTAATACAGTTTTCATAAAATAGATTTGAATAATGTGTTAACGAGAAAAAAGCGAAATTCTCATAGAATTCCGATCCAACTCTAACTCTAACTCTTTGTATCCAAAATATAAAATTCAATTCTTGTGTATCTTGTGTTGAGTGAAGTAAGCGTCGAATTAAGTGCATATTTGAGGCACTCTTACAGTACAGTAGAGACTACACAATATAAAGTTGTATTATGTTGTGCGCGACTCCGATCCTCATATCTAATTCCAGAGCTGTGTCTCTGGTTTAGCACAATTCCTCCCCTCAAGTGCTGTTCGGAATGGTAGTACCCATAAGCAGCAAAGCATCCAAGGTCCATATTCCTGTTTTCAACTTTTTTCTTCTTTTTTCACTACTTATACTCAAACCATAATAGAAATGCATTGAATTATGAGGTTTTATAAGGTTTTGCTTCTCCTCTATCGCCCGCTTTTATCATCGAATCAATAATTCTGTTCTTTTGCCTTCGAATACCTCAGAGGAGATACCACTTCTGCAGAAGACATAATTTGGTCGAAATCATCCATTAATTGTTTGATTAATTAGAAGAGCTATCAAATGGAAAAGGAATTTAAAACATTAGATATTTTGCGAATTTATTGCATTAGAATCGAGAGTTGAAGAGAAAGAATGCGATCGCAAATCAATTGTGAAATACATGAAACAAATTAATATTTTATTATTGAAAGACAACCAATGCTTTCGATTCGATTAAAGTAATAAATTGCAAAACAAAAGCCAATTATTTAAACTAACTTTGAGAGAGAAATACAATTTATAAAATGCTTTTCAGTTTAGCTCGACTTTTGAATTAATTGATATAATGATGAAATTCAAACACAAATTTCATTTCTTAGTTGTGTTAACATCGAAACCATTACTTACCGACAGAAAGACCCAAAACTTATGGCTTTTTAAAATCAAAAACTATTTGCAATTATGTTCTCTTTTCAACTCTATTAAACAAAACTTGCTTTTAGTTGAACTGATTCTTTCACAAACAAAATAAGATTTATTTTTGCAATTATCCAAATAATGTAAAATATTTTTGTATAAAATTCCCCTAAATTTAAAAATTTTTGATTAATTGGAATTTCTTTCAGCAATCAGCGAATACTTGAATTCAGGGTTGGCCAGACTTGGTTAGGTCAGGGGGGTCAGCATGGGGTAAGGGATTTGTTTTTCAATTTCTAGGGGGTCTAGGTAGGGGTTAGCTCAAAAACAAGATGGTGGATTTCCGCCAAAATTTGCACACTAAAACGCCATTTTGTTCCCGAAAACTGTAAATAAATTGTTTAAATAAAACTAATTTAAATTCTCCATTTAAACTAAATTAAGTTAAGTTAAGTTAACTTAGCTTAACTTATACCAGATTTACCGCTAATTTAGTTAAATTATCCAAAAATTTTAATGGCGGGAAAAATTTTCCGTTGCCTTGGGCGGTCGGAAATTTTTTAGGGGATCCTATATTAGAGCAAAATCCTAGGGGAGGGGTTAGAGACTAAATTTTTTCTCAGCGAGTTGCCGACCTAGACTCCCCCCTTTCCCCCTCCCCAATTGGCCAATCCTTGAATTTATGTTTTCATATTTGACGCTAAATATTCATTGTTTTTGAAACACTTAAAAATGATTTGATTTCGATTCAACTCATGTTTTATTTGTTCTAAATTTGCAAATAAGTATATATAGCCCTGTTGATTTAATTAATTGCAATATTATAATTACATACATTTCACACTTGAGTCTCTAAAAAGAATAAAACCTTATTTTTCACTGAATTATAATTTTTGTCTCAACTCGAAAGCATTAGGCGATTGCGTAACACAACTGTTCTTTCGGTCAAATTGTGTCTAAATATACGATAGAATTCGTTAACATTTTAACGATTTGAATGATTTAAGCGCTGTTTCTATTAATATTACATAAAATTCTAATAATTATTCGCTTTTAATAGTATTCTTATATGTATTGCATAACAGAATATGAGGTTAAGTAAGATATTATCGCATATTATTGTTAAGCAATGCTTAACTTTGACCTAATCCACACCAAATTCCTAATAAAATAAATATTTTCAATCGAAAATCTGTTTCTGTTTTTGTTTTCCTGTTTTCGTACTCTTATTCCTAACGAAAATTCAGGATTAAGTCGAAGGCGTTCTTCCATTAAATCTCCAGAATTTGAATCATAGATACGGTATATATGAATGGAATTTGTTTTTTGGTTTCTATAAAAAGCGAATTATTATTTTAAAAATAAATATTTGATTTAAAAATCACAGCTAGAAAATGAGACTAGGTGAAATTATTGCAGTTATTATACGTATTGATCCAAATCTTGGAGCATATAATCCATTAGTCGTCGTTTGCTTTCTATTATACTTTACTTTATTTAGTTGATGTGAATTGAAATGTATATCAAAGCACACATTGAATCAAACCAATCGATAATATGAACAAAATATAATCCTTTATCAGATGAGAGGCACAGAATCAAAATTATATCTCTATTATAGCCACAATTTACCCGAACTATTGCGAACAATACATCTAATGATTGACTGAAAATATTTGTTTAATAATCCAATAATTGGCGAAATATAATGAATTTGTTTTACTTATTCGACTCATTACTCATTTTTGTTTTTAATCAGAATAAGTATAGAATTATAGAATTAGACATTTGCTCAACAAATCAATTGAATAATAGAATCCGCAATCAATTTAATGGCTTATAAATTATTTTAGCGTTAGTTCAGACAAAATTCTTTCTTAATTTAATTATTTCTTTGTTTCGCCAATTTTTAAATTTTATTTTCGTTTTTAAATATTTATATCAAACTTATAAAATGTTTGATTTTAAAAAACAAATCAAAAATGACAAACATTTTAATTACTGTAAATAAATGATTTTTGAAAATTAAATAAAATAAAGATTATAGAAAGTGATCAAGACTGTATTTTTAAAAATAATAAAACTATTGGAAAATTAAGCAAGTTACGCATTTGTTTTTTCCTGTTTATATAAATTTGCTTTTGTTTAAAATTTTTAGCATTTTTTGGATAATTTGATTTTTTACTTAAAATTATTAATTTAAAACTTTTTCAAAAAACTAACGGAAGGAAAGATAAGATCAAAGAAACACTTCTGGAATAATAGACTACCGGTATATACACTGGTATATACAGTATGTGTGCGTTTCACTAAATTGCACTTTACGTCACCGTCTGTTTGGATTAATTCATCTGGTTCTAATCTGTCAATTCGCTTATTGCTACTAATTTTTAAAACTTATCTTTTAATCAAATTTTTAGATTCAATTTGTTTCGCTTTTAGCAAATTTAAACATTTATTGATTTTTTAAAAACAATAAATATTCTGTTAAAACAATTCAAACAATTATATAATGTGTGGAAAAAAGTTTATTTAGTCTTAATTCTAAGATTCAAACTTTGATTTAGTGCAACAATAATGTGATTGAACTCACAGTAAATTGTATTGCGATCTACAGTGCAATGGCTATACTGTTCTGTATTTCTTATTCTCAATTGAAGCACATTTTTCATCATTAGTCTGTATAGCCGTACAGAGTATACAGTACTGTATATACAGTACTGTAGTATAGTCTGAGTCTGTATAGTGTGTATCGAGTGTTCAGAGCAGTACGAGCTCTCTCTCGCAGCCAAAGAGCCAATGCTCGGGCGTTCACCTCATTTGGGGCACAAACGAGAACTGCATTGCGCTCTCCCTTCCCAACACTCATCACTGCATTTCTGGCCATTTCTCGCCAACACTCGTCCGATACCTCCTATACCTCCTATACGTTGTTTATTAATGCAAAACGCAATACAAATGCATAGAATAATCTAGAAATACGACTCAACCACGTATGGCATTACATCAATTATATTTAAATTACTCTTATTCTCAGGATATTTACACAAGTTATTAAGATGGAGAATGATATTTTGATTATATATACATCTTGGTACTACGAATCAAATATAGTTTGCTTGGTAACTAATTTATCTGAATTTTATATTAGTTTATGAATTAATTTTGAGTTTTATTTCCCCTTTTATTGAATACATTGAGACGTTGTTTGTGTATAGCATTGCCGGTCTATGCGTTAATATAAGAAATTTTGAATTCATGTTCAGTGTTTGCATTGGATTGAATGGATGGCCCGAACTATGAATGAGACAATTGTAGAGCTGATCCAAACAAACAAAAACATTGAATCAATTTGTGATATAAAGTGAAGAAATATTTTGAGACAAAAAAGTTATTGAAATCGAAATAAAATCGATTTAATCGTTGAAAAGCTATATATCAGTTGTCGGTTGTCTTGGATTGTGTGAAATGTTGGAACCGATTCGGCATATCCTTCAGCGCCAGCGGAATGTCTTGGCCTCGAACTCCGAGCGACGGAAACAGATCCTGAGTTCGATAGGTCTGGAGTTCGACGCGATTTCGTCTAACTTTGCGGAGAATCTGCCGAAAGAGTCGTTTTCCCATCCGTGCGAATACGTGAAGGAAAACGCGAAACAGAAAGCGATTAACGTTTGGAAGCAATTGGCGACTAATGGACACAAAGCAGATCTGATCATCGGTTGCGATACTGTGGTCACCATCGATGACACCATCTTCGAGAAGCCTAAAGACAAAGAGGACGCGATTCAGATGTTGGCCAAACTGTCGGCCAATAGGCATACGGTCTTCACAGGTGTGGCGCTCGTCACCAACGCCTCGCAAAACCCAAACGCATTGGGCGGCGACTCCGGGCCTTCACAGGCGCCACAACTCGTGCATTCGGGCTCTTCTGACTCGAGTAATGAGCGAAACCCCGAACCCCAGTACGTAGTGACCACTTTCCACGAGTCCACCGAAGTCTGTATGACTGAACTCACGGATCAGATCATTAAGGCTTATGTGAATACAGGGGAACCGCTCGACAAAGCCGGCGCTTATGGCATACAAGGCATTGGCGCCACTCTTATCGAGTCTATTAAAGGCGATTACTTCAATGTGGTCGGCCTTCCCGTTCACCGGCTCTCCAAAGAACTCTTTCATATGTATATCGAATGACTGTTGACTTCGGCCTACGTTTGCCTCGAATTGAACCAAACTTTTCGATTCATTACTTCTTTGTTTTCAATCAATGCTTATATTCGGCGATATATTCGAACTTATTTTGCAATTATTGTGTAATTAATAAATCATTTCTTAATTTCCAGACATTTACTTATCATTAATGTTCGTCTCATTTGATATTTGAGACATAAAAACAAATTTTAATTCAATTTATTGAACGTTTGAATTGTTTTTATTATGGCTTTCGTCCAAAAACTTATTAAACAGAAGATATTTATATTTGTTTTAGACTTTGCTTAACATTTTGTTAATTAGTTTCTATTTAACACTTAATAACTCACAATAAAACTGAGTTGACTTTGAATTGAATTTTTATATAAATATTTTTAAATAAAATATTAAAAAATAAATTCTCAAATCATTTCGAACCGATTCTTCACTAGATTTCCCAAAAGTGTTGTTTGACTTTGAAAACAGATATTTTCACTTTTCGCTAATCAACGAAAAGTATTTTATGTTTTATATATTTTATTTCTTAATTTATTATTTCACTCTTATATAGTTTGCAAATTAAAAAACAATTTTTAAAATTTAAATTCTTATACAATTTCCGCGAACTATTAGTCAGTTTATTGAAAGCTTTTGTTGAATAAAAAACTTCTCGGAATTATTTGGTTAAATTTCTAGCTCTTTCTGGGAAATATTCTTCGATTTATTATACATTTTATACTTATCTGAAACTAATCAATAAAAAAGAGAAATTAAATTTAAATGTTTTTTGAAACAAATAATTAAAACTATTATATATTTAAAAATAAGGCTAAATCAGACATGTCGACGGTTGGCCAAGCCAGGGGGGGGGGGGGGGTAAGGTAGGGTATAAGGCTAAAAATTTTGGCCTAAATCCTAAAGGGGGATCAGGTAGGATATGCTCCAAAGTGTCATGGCGGCTATTTTTGGCGCCAAAACGACAATTTAACCGGATTTAAACTAGATTTGACTTAAATTTAACTAAACTTAGTTAATTAAACTGGATTTAAACCGGATTTAGGGCAAAAAAGTAAAAAAAATTGAACAAAAATAGTCTAAAATTTTTTGTATGTCTCTTGGCGCAACAATAGGGGGTTTAAAAAAATTAATGCCAGGGGGGTTTTAGACTAAACCCCCCCCCCCCCCCCCCCCATAGACATCCCTGGGCTAAATGGTGAATAACAATCGATCGAAAGTATTATTGAAAATCTAGATTTCGGCGAAAATTTCCAAATTTCCGACTCATTATGTTTCGAAAATCAATCGATATTTTTGTATTTTCAAAGACAAGTCATATAATGCGTGATTGCATTCACTTCATTCACTTTGTTTTATCTTTTCATTACATTTGTTAGATATGACAATAACTTATTTTAGCCAAAAATAACTGAATTTTTATTAGTTTTTAGTTTATTATTCACTCAGAAACATATTTTTGATAATAAAAGGCTGAATATAAAAAATTACAAGTTATGTGTGAACGAGATAATTGATTATTCATTGAAATTCAGATCAGTTTTTAGACATTTAAGGCTAGACTTTCGAGAGTATAAAAGAAAAACTTCTAATAACTTGAATCATAATTTAGATGAATATACTGTCAAAATGTTGTTTGAATTATGAAATTTCCAATTTATTCTAAATTTTTTAAATGGTTTTCTTAAACTTATATGAATTCAAATATTAAATATAAATTTTAAGATAACTTTGAGAACAAACAATAACTTTAAAAAATAAGAAGTCTATGTATGAGAGGACAAACAACTAATGATTTTAATTTAAGGTCAAAACAGCTAATGATATGATTGAAAAAAATATTAAAATAGTTTTCGAATGATTTTTTAGTGAAGAAGGACTAAAACTAATAAAATGATTAGAATAGAGTAGAATAGAGTAGAATAGAGTAGAATAGAGTAGAGTTGAGGCAATTTCTCCAATGATTTGCACATCTTTTGACGCAAACTATTTTATATATAGCTATTGCCGTTTCACTAATGCTGTTCTGTATTTCGTATTTGCCATCTCTTTGGACTCGATTGCTCTCTATTATAGCTCTCTTTCGCTGTATTGGTGTATGAGTTGAGCGCTCACTACAGCCTGAGTTCGTTGTCAGAGCTAGACATCGACCACTCCATCCGCAGATCACTTCCCGATTAGTCACTCGATACACAATTTTAATCAAAAATCTAAATTGGTAAAACAACAGATAAACTGTTTATTAATAAATGCTTTTTATGTTTATTGAAATTTTTTTTGCAATAATTTAATCATGATTTTGTTTTAATTTCGATATTTAATCAATAAGATAATTAATTTAGGAAATTGTATAATTTAGAGGATTTGAATGCTGAAATTAACAAATGGCATATACTTTTATAATGTTATATTATCTTAACGTTTAGATTTACAATTTATTAATTTTCAAATTAATTTAAAATTATTATATAAATTGTATTAGAATTAAAAACAACTATAAATTGCTAATTTTAGTAATAACTTACAGAATATAAATATATATTGTATATATTCTAACCATGGCTTATTGGTTAAATAATTTTAACAAATTAAAAAAGTAACTTGGAATTTTAAAGTTTAACATCTTAATATATAAAATAGTGTTTCATTATTAAATTAGTTTGAAATATTGTATAAAATAAAATTGTAAACAATTTTTGCAAAGAAATAACCGAGAATAAGAATTAGAATTAAATAAAATAAGTTGCATACCAAGCCAACCCGCACCCGCACCCGAACAAAGAATCTAATGTTGTATTGCCAGTTACCAGCACTAACCGTATTGGGCAATAGCTGTTTCGCGACTATAGTCTGACGTATAACACGTAACGCATACAGTAATGATTGTTAAAAATCAAACTCAATTTCAGCAATTGTTTTGTATAATATTACTTCAATTTAACCGATAAGTTACGAAAATCTGTTCGAGTGATACAAACTTAATGTTTTTGGTCAACACTCCTAATAAGTCACTTAAGCCGCTCTTCAAATGATTTGCCTTTAATGAGATTCTCCTGTAATTCAATTGTTTGCTAATCGGGTCATAACTCGATTGAATATATTCTGCGAAAAATACATCGATTGGTGATATAACTCTTACAACTAATTCGAATAAAGCACTCAAATAATTAAAACTTATTTATGTTTTCTTTTCTCATCTATTCATACAATTGTCAAAATATTGTCAAAAGTTTTTGTTTTTATGAAAACTATTTTTGAATATAATTAATGCTAACAATATCCCAAACTTAGCCAATCGACGATTTACTTAAATTAATAATAAAAATTATATTCATAAAATGATTGAAACAATTGTCTAGAATTTGCGTATATTTTATGAAATTTTAATAGAATTTGTGGTCAAAATGATTATAATTGAAATAACTATTCTATTTCTCCAATGTTTGCAAAGTTTGAGCTGAAATGAATTACTAGAAAACAGAAATTGTTAGAAAAATACAATTTTGGTTCGAATGATGTAATCGCAGTCAAAGTCACTGTTTTGACCGATTTTTAAACGAGAAAATTCCCGATTTATTCGTAACAGTTCGGGGAAATGCTTAGTGGTTTCGCTTAGATTACACTGAAATCTGGTATAAAAAATGCAGTTTTGGGCTCAAACTCAATGAAACGGAGTTTTAGAGTTATGCACTCATACGCTCATACCCAGAGTACAAGGATCTGTATATATGCTGTATATGTGTGTATATATGTGTATATATATGTTACTCTATTAGCACTGCTATTGCATTGCTCTATGTTTTGCAAACTTTTCTCTCAGGAGAAGAGCCAACAGATTAATGCTTGCATTTATGGCTAAATTATATGACTATTAGGAGTTTAACTGCGAAAAAAGCATGCTAACATATACATATTTGCCAGTTAACTATACTAAATTGAGCAAGCTATATTGAACAAATTTGCTAAGTTCGAATTCGAAAGTATCTCGAATCTGGAATCAACTAGATCACTTGTCGAGTCGCGCGCCATACTGTTGTGCGGAGTGGAAAAGGCAATGATTGCCATATACTCTGTTAAGCCGAGCAGTGCTGGCAATGTGTATGCATTGGTAGTCAGTCTGTGCTTTGCAATCGCTATCGTCAGAGTGTTATCATTGCAGTGCATATGTGTTCATATGTTTGGCCACATTCGCCACATTCGTCTGAGTGGCGCTTGGAGTTAGTCAGTCAGCCTCAGCGCCAATACTCCAGTCCTCGAATACTCCAGCTTTTGAGCCATACATTAGTAATGCATTAGTTTTTGTGAGAGTCAGTCGTCTATCAGAGTCTCGCTATGGAGAGAGAGCTTTCATTTCGTTCGTTCGTTACAGTGCTTGTGCTTACAGTCAATACGAGTCTTACAGTTAGTTCTTCTCTTCTCTACCTTTACTTTCGACAAAATATAACAACATTTGTATGAAAGTAAAAAAGAGAGAGTTTTGACACTTTTCAGACAATTTGCAAACTCACGACTCGCTGTCCGACGCGTTGACATCCGGCAAATGACCAGCAGGTGTGCCGACTGTGCCAATTGTCGCCGCTCTCACCTACCAGTGCCCACTCGAACCAACCATCACTTCTAAGCTTCAGAACTCTACCTGAGTGTCAGGTCAGGGTTGAAGAGTGAAACTCTCGTCAGACTAAGAGTTGATTAGTTCGCGTCAATAGTTGACGCAATCTATCCATTCTATCCATTACTATGGCTTTGGTTCGATATCTCAGTTGTTGTGATCGCAGTTTGAATTGTTTTGAACGACCGGTTCATCATTTCTGTCAATTCAAATGTAGTTCAATTCAAGGTTAGTCTCCAAAACAAACTCTTTATTAATTATCAATTATTAGATTCCGATTATTTGCGATTATTTGCGATAATACCTCTCATTGTCGTTCTTATTGAATAGCATTTAATTCGCGTTTTATTCTGTCTTTTCTCAACTAAATTCAATTCAATTACGTTTTATGAGTTAAGTCAGAAGTTATTGAAAACTTTTTTTATGCGCAAGTGTTTAGTGTTCTGTCATTTAGTCTAACTTTTTATGCATTTAATGCTTTGATATAACTTTTATACCTTATTAAGAGCAATATTTTTAAATGCAAATCCATTTATTGTATTAACTCTTGTTTTGCTTTAGATTTCAATTTCACTTTTTATCGTTATTTTAATAAATTCCATAAAATGCTTAAATAGAGAGTTTTTATTGACTTTTAATTGATTTTTGAGTAAAAGTTTTCTTTTTATTGTATAAATTTCTAATTGGAGCCAAAAACGAGTTAATATTATTGAAAAAGTGATTCTGTTTTCATTCAAAAGCCTAACTCTGTATTCAATCGATTATCACATTCTGTTAATTAGCGCCAAATAATAAACAAATCGACAAATCGTTGCTTTCTTTCCGATAATAAACTGAGAAATGCAGCGAATGTTTGGTTCGAAGTATTGAAGTATTTTCGCGAACTTTAATCGCAAATTAAAAACTAGCGATACATTGAATACATGAAAAGCGATGGCAAAGTATAGTCACGTTTTCAGATTGTGGACATTCACATGAACTCAACCAAAACCGTCTTTACTCTTACTATCTCTCGATTATCAGCTTTAACTCTATGACCAAAAATCTATTATTTCGATCACCAGTTTGTCCACAAAGAGATGTCAACTAAATATTCAATGTATCGAAACTTTTATAACTTTTGTCATTGCGACTCAAATATTGGGTTTCCAACTAAATTAGTTAAACATAACTTTTGTATTGAATTTCTTAACTAATTTCTGTAATATTTTTAGAAATTTTCACAAAAAGTGTTTCACTAGTATTCAGTCGAGCCGTCAATCGAATTGTTTATCAAATGTTAGGCTTTTCTTGGGTTTGATTCTTAAAAGAAAACAAAACTAATCTCATATTTAAAATCAAAAGCATATCAAAAATTGCTAAATATTTTCTCAACACTTGATTTGTTTTTTATAAATTGAGTTCTAAAGTAGTAAACAGTTCTTAAAAATTAAGAATAGTATTAAAGTTTGAATTAGACAATCAGTAAGTAATGAATAAATTTAGTGAAGTCTCAACTACTTCGTCGACGAATGTGAAAAACAAGTAAATATTCTTAAGAGCAAACAATTTGTTGACAAATGTCAGCAAAAGTTATACTAAATTTGATTTTTATGATTGATTTTTTTTCAATTTAAAATAATTTGTTTTACCATGCTGCAAAATTTATTATCTATTTCATTGTGTTAAGAATCATATATTTACAAGTTTTACGTAAAACTTTAAATACTTGAGTTATGTTTTGAAAAAATTGATGTTTTAGTATAAATGTTCTAAAGATAACAATGTGTTGAAAGTTAATTGTTTTAAGAGTTGTTTCAAATAACACAATGAATGAAATTATGTTTCAATCTTTCATCAATGAATGTGTGCAACAATGTATTGAATTGTTTATATGGCTGTCAATCAATTAAACCACAAATACCTGTAATCATCGTAACAGCGATTCAGACTTTCGTTTTTACAAATAGTTTTCATTCATTAGTTTTTAATGCTTTTGATTCAATTTTTTTAGACTTAATTTATTCATAAATAGTATTAAGATTTAAAAATACTTTTTCATATCTGATTTATATTAGTTGTAATACCTGTGCATTAAATAACCGATTTAAGAGATAATGAGTAGCTGTGACTGCTTTTTAACTTATGCAACATTTCAACGTATTGTCCCGATGCTGATTCTGTCAATTGCTTGGAGCTATTTACACAAACTCTCAAATTTGGTTAATCTATTTCTATAGTATTAGGGTAAAAATGCAAAAATTAATAGTTATGAGTTTTTAGATATTTGAATATTAAGATGGTGAAATATATATTCAAATGAAATTATTTATAAGAGCATTAATAAATTGTTTCTGTTTTTGTATAAATTTTAAAACTAAATATTAAAACAACAAAATTAATTTTAAGAATTAAATTATGAATTTATATATTTTTTAAAACATTCTAATATAATAAATAACAACATAACTAGATAGCAAACACAGCACGTGATATAATCATAAATTAGCATGCAACATTGCCGAGGAAGAAGTAATGGCATGCGAAATTCTCGTATTTTAAAAGTAAAATTGCATTTAAAAGAATTAACCCAGAATTAAAATTTAAACTTAATTTAGTACTGAATGTATAGAAAACATAATTGAAACTATGTTAAAATTGAGAGCAGAAAATACGTTTAAAAAATGGAATCATATAAATGGCGAACAACTCCTTCGCCAATTTATTTCACGATTTTTGTTGTGATGTCATAATATGTTTAATAAAATTTAATCTTTTCATTCACTTTAGTTAATGCTATCAAATGACTAATAAATATACAAACAATTCAATTATTATTTAAATATGAACTTATTTGTCGATATTTTAAAAATGATTTTATGCTGAAATCAAATATTTTCTAATAAATATATACAAAATATATAAATTATATGAAATAAAGTCAGTATTAATACGCTTTTTAAATCAACTAAATAAAGTCGAGTCTCGTTTTCTAAGTTTTTCATTTATATAAAAAATCAATTAATTCGAAAAATATAAAAAAGTTATCTAAAATCAATAAACATCGACAAGTAGTTAGTTATTAGTTGGGGTTTGATTGAAAAATAATGGTTAACAACAGGCAATTGTCGACTAATACATAATATTAGACCAGATTTGATATACATTAGCGCTTATATGCTTACTCGAGATCCCTATTGTATGCAAATAACTTTTCACTAGTCGTCAGATAATATTGAAGTATTATTTGCAGTTAACTAATGGATACGTAATTTTATCATAAGTGATGTCACAACTAATGTTTTTGAAATCAAATTCTTATCCTCACTTTATTCATATGTTTATAAGTTTTCAATTTATAGTCTATTGCTGTATAAGAGGTCTTGATTTCTAATATTCTGCGCATTTGTTTTATTTAGATAAAAAAATATTTAATTCAATGAATAACATGAATTGTTTAGCGTATTATTCTTTTTTCAATTAGAGAATAGGTATAACAAAAGCAGAAAATCATTTATTAATCAAAACTGTTAAACAAAGAGCTCATGAATACATTTGTGTTGGTTTTGCGAATCTAATAAACATAAGCAAAAAGGAATTCATGTCTTTATATTAGTGTATCAGTTGTGCACTGAGAGAGTGAGAGAGTGAAAGAGAGTTGTTTCGAGAGATCAATATTTGAGGGCAATAGTCGAGCACATGATTTGTTGGCTAAACTTTTGGAAGACATTTGAATATTTCATTTATTACACAATTCGTTGCTTCTATTTATTTATTCAGTAATTTATCAGATTATTCAATACAAATCTGTTAACTGTTTTTTAAATTTAATCTATTATATATATTTTTTATTTAAATTTTTATTTTATTGCTAATTTTCAGAGATTAGTTTAAAATGAGTTATGCAGAATATTTGATTATTTTAGAAAAGAAGATTGATTTTAAACTTGCAAGTTTGAATTGGGTTTTAAAATATTAATTTTTACTTTAGATTAATTTAATTCAATATTATTGGAATTTGTTTTACATTTTTAAAATGCCAACCTAGCTAACAATTGTAAGTATTTTACAAATAATTAATCTTATATAATTATTTTAATTTAATGTAAAATAATCGAGGCGAATTTATTACGAAATTTATTATTATTATTATTATTATTATTATTATTATTATTATTATTATTTTTTTTTTAAATTAATTTTTATAAGTTTATTCTAATACATTATAAACATTA
>JAQIYC010000021.1:0-28147 GCA_034699545.1 Porobelba spinosa
CGTCATTTTAAAGAAAAAACCCCAAAATGACGTTAATTTTTCGGAAAAATTCCCAAAAAATACACTATTTTCCGGGGAAAACCCTAAAAAATTTGCCGGACGCCAAAGGAAGGGGTACCCGCCGGGGGGGGTACCTGACTTTTCGCATCAGGGGGGTATTTTGAAATTTTTTCGTCTCTGGGGGTATTTTGCTATGACCCCCCCTCTTGCACATCCCTAGTTTAAAATTAGATTGCTCAATATAAGTAATGAATTTTAACTCATATTAAAACTGATAAAATCAAATGAATACGATTGATTACTTTAACAATATAAGTATAAATTATTTATTACTTATTATTAGTGATAAAATGTAAAGTTAAATAATAAATAAATTGTTTTTAAAATAAAAAATTTTACAAAATTAAAAAAAATTATATTGTTAAGTAATATAATAATTAAAACTAATTAAATAAATCATAAAAAGTGATAAAATGACAAATATTTTAATTACGAGGAATTTTATTGGTAATTAAATTATAAATTGTTATAAAATTTAAACCACAAATTAGCTAAATTTAGACTCAAGCTAAATTATATGTAACCTCAAATTGACAAAAAAACTTTAAATGAGTGTTTAACAAGTCTCCAAAAATTATTTAAACCAATTCATATCAACTTTCAACACATCCTATTTGTCATTCCTAAAAATAACTGCAATTTTGATACTTTTTAGTCTCTATATAAATATTTGAAAAAAATAAAATCTGTTTTATTTTCAATTTGATATTAATTCAAATTGATTAAAATTATCATAATTGATAAAATAAAGGGCGCATATTAATTTATTAATACTATGATATTAAAATAAAATTTGTTTACATTTGATTATAGCTTAATACAAAATTTCAAACTTCAAGTGTTTATATTTAAATTATGATAAAATAAAATTAAAATAACTTTTAAATAATCAAGAAAAAAATGTGAGCAACAAATAAATTACAAATTTAAAATAAAGTTAATAGTTATGAACTATATAAAATACATTTACATAATTAAAAATATATAATCATCATTCAAACTCGAGCACAAAAAAGCTGACTTTATATAAGCATTGCATAAGCCTTACATAAAATGCTCAAAATATCCGACACATGCATTTGCGTTGGCTTTACTCATCAAATAAAAAAAGTTAAAAGGTACTTTAATTTAAAGAGATGCAAAACAAGCAACGTTATTGATGTAATGTGTGAAGCTCAGAAAACTTTCTCCTCCACTCTCTGTGTGCGAGTGGATTGTAAAGGCGCACAGTTTTGGCTTAGAGTTTGTTGACTTTTACCGCTAGAATTGAGTGCAGTTTAGCTAACATATCGACAAAACTATTTAACACTGGGTATTGAAACGCGATATAACATACTGTAGACTCGAATTTGCAAAAATCTTCTCTCGCACTCACACTCAGAGCCACCACTACTCTCGCCAAAAGAATTTTTAGCAAAAATTTTTATTACCTCTCGTTTTATATTCACATTAAATAATGTAAAATATTTTATGAAAGTTTTTTTCCTAAATATTCGCTAAAATGTTGACTAAAATACTGGATTTGGAATACATAGACAAAATGAATGGGTATTTAAATTTATTTGTATTTTGCTATAGCTTTGACCCAATGTTTATGTGTGAATGCATTGTATGAACAGAAATATCCGCTAAAAGAGTGTACGAGTGTTGAGCATTGGTTAGCCTAAGCCGGCGGCCTCTGCAAGGCTAGACTCTATTGTTGTTTTGGAAAATATTTACCCGTCTCTCAAACCTAAATGCTGTTTTAAAAGTATAATGTTAACAGGCTCAAAATCGAAATTTACTCCATTTTAACTTTAAAAAAGTATAAATATAAAATATAGTACAACAAAACTAAATTAATACTGGGATTAATAAATATGATATATATTTATTAATTATTTATAAATTATAATTCAATTATTGAATTTTTAAAACAGTTATTTGACTTATACTCCCAATAACTTATAGAGTATTTGAATTAAATTTTAATTTTGTACGTGTTATGATTATGAGTTATTAAGACCAAGTCCATTTTATTAAACATAAGATGGAAGAGTGCTCTTTGTTCATCTAGTTTATTTATATAAAATGCAAAATCCAGGCACAGAGAGTGAATAATATTTGAATTGCATTCATCGCCGGAATAATCGACATTGAGTTTGTAATCACTGTTGGGTTTGTTAGCCTGTGTTCACCAAACAGTATGACTGCTGTGAGTGCTGTTGAGAGAGTGAATGCGAGTCTCGTTGAGTCTGATTGAGAAGAGAGAGCCAGAGAGGGAGAGAGAGGGAGAGAGAGGGCGAGAGAGGGAGAGGAGAGCAGAGAAACTCCTATTTGCGAATGCATTCACTCTTCACATACAGTCATTGTTTTGGGCGAAAAAGCAATGCTTTGACTCCAAAGACCAAAAGTCTATACGAAAAGCCTATTTAAAAATCTCTTTAAATTTCTCAAACGTTAAACTAAATTAAACGACAAAATGATTTAATCAGATATTCATTTCGGTGTAAATCAAAGTCTCAATTAGAGTTGTGATCGAAATTTGAAAAAATGTTTTAACAAAACATATCGACTGCAGAAAAAGCGACGAAAATATTGTTTTTCGGTTCAAAAACAGATTTTTATGGCTTTTTGTTCGGCCTTTGGTTTAGGGCTTTCGCCAATCAATTCGGTTTAGCGTTCGCTTCAAACCTTAATATTGACTCCAATTAATGATCATTTTGTGCTGGATTTGACCGATTCGTATACCCGGGCAGCCGACCTGGCTATTAGCCGACGCCTTCTCTCTTTAAAAGTATTTATTTAATTATTTTTTAATCAAAAATTATTCACATTTTTCTGAATATGTTTTCATTTGAACTTTGATTTTAAAGCGCTTTTTGTTTACAATGTTTTCGCTCTTTTATTATTGAAATTATTGCTATATTTTTGAATTATTATTGATTTCGTAATTTACTTGAATTGAATTTAGGGCTAAATCTTATTTATGTGTTTGAAAGCGAAAAATAAAATCGAAATAATTATTCAAAATGTCATTCCGTATACGATATACTCGTCAATAGATTTTGTTTTTCTTTATTTTTCTTCTCTTTTTTCACTCATTTCTCTACTCTTTATATGTATTATATTTTCACTTTTGGTTTCCATTCCCTAATATATATCGAAAATTAAATTAATTTCAAATATTGTTTCCGAATCTAAAGCCATAATTGAATTAACGCTAATATTTGTGTTTGTATTGCGAATAAACGGCAAATAAATAGTAAATTATTTTAAGTTTTTTTTGTTTTGTTTGAAATCCATTCAATCGTTTAATAATTGGTGAAAACGAGCGAAAAGAGTCAATCATTGAGTCATTCAATCATTAACTCAATTATTAGTCAATTATTTCTTTCGGTAATTAAACGAAACATTAATTTCGGAATTGATTTGAATTGGAGTTTAAGTCAAACCAAAAGTCGAAAAGAGATAACAAATAAACTCATCGTTTGTTTGATTAGATTTAATGTCAGAAAAAGTTATGAAATTCAAGACTAAATCAATCGCTTTGTTTCCGCTCATAGAGTGATGTCATTGAGTGGCGACTCGTGTTCGACGTCTTCGGGATGTGTCTCAGATTTGGACAACTTGTCTGAAGACCCGTCGCCCGATTCGCCCATTTCTACCACCGATTCGGTCCACTCGAGCACAACCGCTGCCATTAAATCGCTGCCAAACAATGACTTAACCAAAGCGTTGATAACAACGGAGACAATACTGTTGGCCAAACAGACGCCCGAAGACGTGGCCGAAGAGGTCGACGAAGGCCTTATCGAAGAGGAATTGATAGACTCGGAGATCATAATTGACTGCTTGCCGGTCGACACAACAGAGCATTCGGTGCAGAACCAGGTGTTAACCGAAGACTGCATTGCTTTGGAGTTCGGCGCCAGAGAGCGGGTGGAGAGGACTGAGTCGACGGACTGTTTCCGTTCGTTCAGCACTTCCTTCGACTGTAGTTCGAGTATTAGTAGTAATTACTCGAAGGCAGAGACGGCTAGTATTAAGTCAGACACCAGTGGCACGAGTGGTCACGAGTCCGACACCAGACCCGAACCCGTGCCTCTCACCCCAGACGAGAGCCCTGAGACTAAGCCCGACGTCGACACCTCTAAGAGTGAACTCATCTCTCGGCCCGTAATCAACGGAATCTTCAAAGAAGTCAACAATTGTTTGAACCAAAAAAGTGACGAAATTAGCAGAAGTTGTAGTAAAACGAGTAGTAATAGTAGTAATAGTAATAGTTATTATTGCAAATGGACTCATTGCGATTGGCCGGGCAATTACGACGACCTGGTCGACCACATCCGCGAAATACACGTCGAGTTACAGCCCTATCAGCAGCAGAAACACAATTGGAATGAATTGAACGCTAAGACCAAAACCAATGCAAAGACGACAACAAATACGCCGAACAGTAAACCAATTGAACGGAAACCGACGGACAGTCAATGCATTAATGCTTTGAATGCGAAGAAAATCGAGTCAACCCAACAGTATGTCTGCCTTTGGGAGGGCTGTAAAGTGTACGGAAAGGCGAGTTTATCGCGGAATTGGTTGGAACGGCATGTGCTGGAGCAGCACTCGGGTCCCCGGCCTTTCAAGTGCATCGTCGAGGGTTGCGGCGCCCGATTCAAAGTCCAGTCGGCGCTCGAACGCCACGTCAACTCTCACTTCAAGCCATCGGTCGACTTCTCGAACAGCAACTGTTCGTCGGATGTGACCAATACGTGTTCCTGTGCTGCCGGCGCCGGCACTTCAGCGCCACTGCCTAACAATTGTTGTGCAAATAGTTATAGCAATTCGTGTCTGAATTCGATGCACGGCTTGACTCCATTCGAACTACATTTGCAACTGTCTTCGCGCGCGACTATGTCTGCCGTCCGGTGCAAGACGTCTAACATAGCCGGTAGTGTCGACTCGACTAATACCCATCACTTGTGTTCGGCGATGATCGGCGCGAACGGAACGCCAAACAAAATACTCAAACGGAAAAAGTCAGCCACGAAGTTGAGGCGGAAGTGTTTATACGGTTTGTACACAAGTATTGTCTGTCTGTGCCGTCAGTTTCTGTTAATTTGGTATTTATTTCCATTCAGTCAAATGCAGTGAAGACTTCTTCGACGAGTGCGCAATGGAACAGATCAGGTATGGTCTGATCCAACTGAACGCGCAAACGGGTCTCGATATCAGTGGAAATCAGTCCACAATCACATTCCACAGCAAAGTATTACTCATTTTATTATCTCATTATTTAAATCAATTATTGCTTTTCCTTCAAAACATTTCTCTCTTTCTATTCAACCATTCGTTTGAATTGTTTTAAAATTATCTAAAGATTTAGAGTTCAGTAATGCTTAGACTTGAGTCGATAACCCAATTAACAAACCGGTGCTCAGGATTAGGAATGACCACTGATTTTGAAGTTTATTCTAATTTTAAACGCAATAAAGCGATAAAAGTCTTAACTTTTCATTTTCATCCATTTTGAGCATTGCTTTTGAAATGAGTTTTTCAAAAATATTTAAATTATTTTGTTTTTTATTTTGCAAACTTGAGAATTGGTTCACAAAGTATCACATATTGTGGTCGAGATTAACACAATTTGATTATTTTGTTTCTAATTATAAATAGTTCGGAAATAAAGTTAAGAATTTTAATCAGATTTAATGCTTAGATTAGAGATTGTTTGTAATTGTAGTCGAAATTTAAATGTTTGCAAAATATTTAAATAAATCTCAGAATCTGACCAAAACATCCTCCAAATGAGTGCTCAAATCAGGGCTATTGTTGTCTGAGCGGAGTGTGAATACAGCGATAGTCCTGAAAACGGCATTTCCTGAGGGGTTAAACACATTTTCCAAAACTGAAAAATAGGAGTAAAGGAGAGGCCTATCCTATCCTATCATAAAATGAAAAACTCATTATTTCCAGAGCTCTACCACTTGAGGCCATCATTGAATCGAAAGGCCATCCATTTGTCTATATATTTCAATACATTATTTCGCAAAAGCGATCAATCAGTCACTAGTCGTTTAGCTCTTCTTATAGTCGACTCTATTAAACAAAACAATTAAAATCATATTAATTCAATGAATATAGTAAACGATAATTGCATTAAAATTCATAAAAACCTAATTAGATATGAGTTTTGAATATAATCTAAAAATAAAATTTTAACTTTTCAAACGGAAAGAATTTAATGCTTAAGACATTTAATTGTGTTTTACAATAGGATTTCCTGTAGTAGAAGAGATCAATATTAAGATTAAACTCTTGTTTTTGAACTTTTATTTTTGAAGCACTACTTATTTTTTTAATAGAATATATCTTTCGAGACATTAATTTTTAATCAAATGGTTTATCTCATGATTTAAATCTCCATTTTATGACTAATAGTTAACCCGTTATTCACATATATATTGTTTGTATATATTTTATAATTATATATATTTTTTCGGTTAATATAATTCACGATTACTCTAACGAACAGTTTTTCTGATTCACAACTCAGTCACTGATTTGTTGCTCTGTTTTCGTGTTTTACAATCATTTGATTTGAATACGAATTCATTTCTGAGTTATTAATTCAAAAAATGTCTTTCCGTTTCGATCGCACATTAGGTCATCGCTCGTCGTGAGAACGATAGCAAAGAAGTGAATGTACTCTTGAAATGGGAACCGAATAATATGTAAGTGTAGATCAAATTGGCTTTCGGTTTATGTCTGACAATTGATTACGTAATTCGGATCATTCGGATTGTTATTGCGTTTGTTTGCAAACAAAATGTCATTAAATCTGAGCACAAAAGTCAATAAAATGTTTAGACTTTTCATAAACAGTCGACTCGAGTATCGCCGAAAAAGATTTTATGGCATTTAATCACTTGTTTAGACAACAAACCAATGGAAACATTAATTTTTGTTTTTGTTTTGTTACGAAAAGTTGTTTTAATTGCTATTTGTTTTACTAACGCTAGACTTCCCGACTGTTGGGTTCCCGAAGAAAAGGTGTCCGAAATGTCGAGCAAAAGAGTTCCCGTTTCGACGATACCTCCCGAGTGTTTGGCGAAACTCATGGAAATGAATGGATTTGAACGAAAACCAAAGACAAAACAGAGGCGTAAATGAGATAATTATTTATCCATAAAAAGTATTTTCAATTCTAAGCAACAAATACATGAAATTGAAGACAAATTTTATTATTTAAAGAGAAAAAAGAGTTTATTATTAAAACCACAAAAAAGTTTTTCGAAGAAATTTTATTAATTTAAACAAAAGAGAAGATTAAAAATTAAGAGTTTTTTTTCTAATAATATTAATAATTATTTAATAATAAGAAGAATATTAATAAGAAATAAAAATATAATTTCAATTTTGACGCTCAACTCGCCTTCACTGCCAACTAATTCAATGATGTGTTCATTCCTTTAATTAATATTTATATATATTTAAAATAATATAATTAATTAATTATTGACTTTTCGATTATTATTTAATAATTTAGTTCTTCTAATCATTCACTCATTTCTTAATTCAAATGAATTCTTGATTTCAATTCATAAGAGAATTATTAATTCATAGAAACTCATCGAAAAAACCCATCGATTCTCTAATTCAAGTGCTTTTTTGTGAAGAATTAGTTCTCTTTTTATTTAATAATCAATTTATTTACACTTAAAACCACTTAAAGAATCAAATTCTAATAATTGGGATGAAATTTGTTGCGAATAAAAAAGTGAAATTAATATTAATATTGAAGAAAAATTAATGTGAATTTTGAAGATAACTTTGATATTTGTATTTAAATCCAAGTTTTTATATTAATATTTATTAAAATTTAATCTACAAATCAAGTGCTTGTCTTTTAAGTGTCTTTCGATCAGCTCTTATTCGGCCGAAAACTTTGGGTTTCGAAACTCTTCGACAATAAATGCGACAAATTTTGAGTTCAAAATGAAGTCTTCGAGAAATCAATTCTTATATTCCGACCAATAAATCGATGCTTTGTTTTAAAGTCCAAAAACGAATGCATTTTATTCTATGACTACAAATAGACGCGAAGTCTGAAACACAACAAAAACCTGAAGAATAAGTCGAACTCTTTTCTACTTCTAATCCCATAATTGGTATTTGAAGGCAAGCACTGAATGATCACAAGAATATACAACAAAACAAACTATGAATTGATTGAGAAATTGAGAAAAAAATGAATTCTTTTTTTTCAAAATATTTTTCAAATCCGATGCAAAAAATCAGTTCAAAAGTGTAAACAATTTTTACAAAAAACGAAACTTTTTAACGCAAACAAAATGATTACAACTAATTAATAACGAATTTATGTCGAAAACTTTGACAAAACTCCCAACAAAAGTGATAACAAGATTAAAATCACTGCCATTTTGATAGTTATTATTGAGAAAAACTGACAACAAATTGATGATTGAATCGAAGAATTTGAGTTTCGAAGAGCACTGCCATTAGTTATATTCTATTCATTATATTTCCACACATTCTCTCTCTTCTCTATTTAATTCAATTATTTAATTCCGATTATAATTATAATTCAAATTACTTTTAATCCCCGACTGAACGACAAAAGCGCAAACAAATTGCAAAAAGAATTTAATTGATTTTTGAATACAATTCATAAATTGATTCATTGATTAGTTATTTATTTATTAATTTATGTAAACATTTTGTGTTTTTATTTTCGTTGACTTTCAAATCGAAATAATTTACACTTTATTTTGTAAGTCATTTACAACTCATATATCTCGCGCTCACTATCTCTGGAAAGTTGTCCTCAACTGAAGAAAACGCGACAAAAAATCCCCGACTTTTGTGAAGACAACTGAAGACAAGACACGACACGTCTATTCAATTACTCAGTTCTTTCAGCGAAACCCGATTTCCGAGAAACGACTAATCATTTAAACAATTTATTTATTAAATAATTGGATATTTATTTTGATTTTCTTTTTGTTATTTTAATTAATTTTCCAAAAATTTATTTCTTTCGTTCAAATTCTGTATTTTGCGATAAAATTCTTATTTTGTTTTCATATTTAATTGAATTCTTAATCAATTCCTTTAGTAATGATTTTGTTTTTCTCAATGAATTCAATCGAAATTTATATTTAATTTTGTGTCAAAACATGTTTTCACATATTTAGTCGACTTTTCGAACCAATAATCATATTATTTGTATTTAATTTAATTTTTAATTATTTGTTTGAATTCTCAGAAACTGTTGTTTGGATTTGAATTTTTCTGTCGCTTTCGGTTTGAAGAAAAAACCACTCAATTAGAGCACAAAGTGTTCGCTAAAACTCGTAAAACAAAATTGAAATTTAATTTCTAATGAATTTCAAATATTTATTAGAAAATTATTGTTTTGTTTCTGAAGTCGTATTTAGTTTAGACTTAAAAATATTTGTAAAAAACAAAAGTTTGAAACCAAACGACACATTCATTCTGGGAATCGATTTTCTACCTCAGGTTCAGAACTAATGATTATATTTAAAGCAAATGTTGGGATAAAAGAGTTTTTGATTTTATTTTGAAATTTGATTTTCAATTTATTATTGATATTTGGATTAAATGTTTTTTTTGTTTAAAATAATGATTTGGCTGTCATTTCGATTAAATTTGTACTGAAATGACAATAATTACAACAAATCTATCATTTTTGCGCTATTTTTGTGTCAAAATAGTTGATAATAATTAAGATTTCGATACAAATTCAGAAAATTCTTTATTATTATTAATTATTTGTAATACAAATTATGAATTCAATTGTAAAATAAGTTATTTATTAATTTATTATTTTGATTAATAAGTTTTTTCTCAGCTTTCAGTTCTCCAATTATTCTATTCAATGATTTTTGTGGTTATATTCAAAAATATATTTTAAATGATTTTTTTTGCAAAACAAATATGTATTCAATACATACCAAAACACACTGTAATTCCCTTACCTTTTATGGATGACTGAATAAAATTGTAATTTTAAAGAAAATATATCTTTAAAACCGATAATCCATTCAATGCTTTCTTTTGAGAAAATTGAAAATTTAATTATAAAGTAATATATGTTTTAGTAATTATTTTCAGACAATTGCGAGTCAGCACTGGTAGTGAAAAGTAAGTCTTAATTCGTATAATTGAATGCGTAATGGATTGGATTAATTAGATTTTGAATATATCTCTATGGGTTGGGTATAATTTGATAATTTAATTACCTGTGCGATAAGGGTCAGTAGATTTGCATAATAACTATCTTCATCGACAAAATGGGTCTCTTTTTTGATTAAATAAATGTCAAAAGAGTTATGTTTTAAACTCATTGATTAGTTCTGGTGATATCATTACGTAATACCTGTGCGATTACAGCACTTGGTTTCCGATCTTGATATATATCTCGATATATCTGTGCCTTTGAATTCATAATTCATATGACTTTCAATATTTGTGTTTTGATGAGTAATTAAAACAAATTAAAATTCAAACACTTTCTCCGTTTAAGCGATTTATATCTAATTATTTCTTTTAATGAGTTTTAATAAAATTTAAAACTGAACTCAATTTGATATCATTTCATAAAAATTTAAATGCATTTGAGACCCAAATCCATTACATATTTATAAGTTGTTTTAAGATTTTATTTTTTTGCTCCATTTCTAATGCAATTTTTTATTTTGCAATTTTTTTCATATTTTTTTATCAAATTGTTTTAAAATAACAATTTTTCAAAAATATTTTTTCCATTAGTAAAGTAGAAAATTTTGAAACTTAATGTATTTTTTTCTCTTAAAGTTCAGACTTATTATTGCGAATTTGTTTGAATTTAATTATTCGTAATTGAATTTAATTAAATAAAGAAATTTCGGCGAAACAAACGTCATATTTAAATGAAATCCTGTTTAGTCATCCAAAAACATGAAACCGAGTTATCAGGGTTAACCAAACGAGATCTAAGTCTGCAATCCTTCCTAAGCTGAATATCTTGTTCAAATCCCATTTCTAGAATTTTGTCTGTTTATTAAACAATTTTTTTCCTTCATTAGATCACTAAAAATTTAATGTAAAATAATAATTAAATTTAGCCATAATTTAGTTTAAATATATAAAAACGGCTTAAATTGCTGTTTTAATAATAATAATAATTTTGTTAATGGCATGAAATTCATAATTTGTATTGTTTTTTAGTTTACTCTGACTAATTTTCATGTAAATTTTAGTAAAATACATTATATGCCTCTGGTTGACTCCCCCGGCTCTAGAACACTAATGAGTCTGGGTAACCCTTAAAGAGATCTTTACATATCTCATAGATTAGCCAAAAACAGCCGTTTTTTTCTTGTGCTAATAATTTGCCGGATATTACACAACTCTTTTCAAACCCAATTAAATTGATCGCTAATTATTGTCTAATTAATTAATCTTTACATTTCTGATTGACGCACGAGAATTGAAATTAGTCTTAACCTTAAATTTAAATTCAAGTCAATTGCAAAAATTCATTACCAATCGATTTCAACATCCGATTTGACTTTTTTCTGACGCGCATTCAAATTAATATTTAGTACAAATCCGGATCAGAAACATATATATAATTAATTAACTATAAATAACTAGATTAGTACTAAAATACAAACAAGCACACTATTAATATTAAGCCAAATACTAAGTTATTTAATAAACATGCATTGCATTGAATTTAATTTATTAATGTTTAATAACCCTGTACACTCAACATAGCATAATTAATTGATGAAATAATTTAAAATATACAAAAATTTACAGATGTTTATATATTTTTTAGTTTGCAAACATTTTTTTGCTTAAAAAATTAGTTTATCTCAATAACATAATTTTAATTAATGTTAATTATTATACCGTAATTAACATACTGTATCTATTAATGATAGAGATAACTTATCTAGCAATATTTAATAATTTGTGCAATTTCTGATAAAAATCTTGATTTGTTTGAATAAGTTTGTAAATATTGTACATCATTTGAACACTTTATTTGATTAAAATTTTTTACAAAATTTAGTCTCGACTGTGAAGTTCAATAATACAAACAATACAATAGATATAAGAAAAGTACCCAAACATGACATTCAATCAGTTGTATAGATTTTATGCAATTCTTTTCCTAATTTAATAAGAATTTCTATTTTAGTGTAATTTTCGTAATTTAATTCAATTAAATTATTGCCACAAAAGACTTGATTCAAATATTCAGTTAATCTAATAAAAACAGATTTCTGTTATTTATGTTCTCTTCAAAAAAAAAGTTTTAATAACACAAAAACACAAAACCAAATACAGAATAAACTTTTGGCAAAACTTATTATTATATTAAAGAGTATATAAAATAATAATAACATAGAATCTCATTAAATATTAATAAAAAATAACTTTATTCTTCAAACAATTGATTTCAATCTAATCTAATACTGATCTGATATTTTGCGAAAACCATTTCTTATTCTTTATTTAACTTTAAATCTTTAGATAAAAATTCGGATAAAATGTTTATAACTCTAAAAATATATATAATTTACGTATTATGTAATTCAATGTATTTTAATATCAAAAGCAATGTTTGGCTTAATATTAGAGATTAAATAAATTAAGAACTGATTACAACTGGATTTTAAGCACATCTTTAGGCAATTTATTCATTCAATACTTTAGAGTTGAAGTCAAGACCCACTAAAAGGCATTCATGTCTTGTCTTTCAAATTAAATGCAAAAATAAAATATAATTTGTATTTCGTTTTTATAATTAGAAACAGTTTTTACAACAAAACTAAATATACATTAAATGCAAAACTTCAGACACTATTGCAGAGGTTGTGAATATAAATAAATAAATAAATATTTTAATTTGAAATGAATTTAAATTTTTCGTCTGAATTCAGAATAAATAATAAGTTTAAGAATAAAATGCTTTATATTAAAGCAACTTCTTCTTATTTGCCTTGACTTCAAAAAAGTTGATTATTTAATACCGAATGCATTCATTCGCCCATTTGTTTAACACATATTTCGGAATAATTTTTTAGTTCAAACCATTGTTTTCTTTCTTTTCTTTTCTATTAATACAAAAACATTATTCTCTAATAATAACAAATAACAAAAATTTCTCTTTTTATTCCGAATAATAATAATCACAATATTTAGGAAAAAACTTTTCATTGAATTTATTTTTTCTATGGTTTGACTTTTTAACACAAAAAGTTAGCAAAAAAAAAGACAAAATCAATATAAATAAACTTTTTATTTATGTTAGAAATTAGAGAGGTTAAAAATTAAGGGGGGGGGGGTTGAAATGTAAAACATTAAATTATTATCTAATTTTATATGTTTAAAAGTTTAATTTTTGTTAAAATAGAAAATTAGTTAATTTTGAAATAAGTTTATCTAAAACGTAATCAAAAATAACAAATATTTAGTTAAATTCTAAACAATAAAAATTTTAACCTAACCTCCATTTTTGCGTATTCTTAGGTAAAAGCCCTTAAAATATAAACTAATATATAAAAGGTTTTTAAGGGAAAACAAATAAAATTGTTAACTATTTCCATATACCAGTGCTATTGTGTATAAAAACCTTTAAAAATTGTCGACATTATATTGCGTGGGATTTAGGATTTTAGTTAAAAATCTATCATTATTTAACATTTGAGCACTTATACCGAAAAGCATTTGAAGTTTTTTCAAGTTTTTTAAACTCAAATCAAAAGAGGCATTCAATACGAGTATAGAAACGAATTATTGATATTTAAAACTCAAGTATTGACTCTATTTGTCGACTGACTTCATCTCTTCCTCTTATTTTCTGGTGAATAACATTGCGATTAAATTACTATTGATTTGCAATCATTGACTAAATTCAGAGATGACTTATGAGAGGAGAGGCAGAGGAGAGTCAGACAACTCGTATATCTAATCTCTTTTTATACATTTTTATGAATCATTCAATGCATGACTAATAGATAGATAATTGAAATTCAAGAACTGCTTACCATTTGATTGGATTCGGAGTTTGCATTGAAAAACACAAATTCAATACATGTTTTGTTACGT
Source organism: Porobelba spinosa (assembly GCA_034699545.1). NCBI lineage: Eukaryota > Metazoa > Arthropoda > Arachnida > Sarcoptiformes > Damaeidae > Porobelba > Porobelba spinosa. Next base: position 14,188 of record JAQIYC010000021.1, read on the forward strand.
ACGTAACGGAAGCAAAATATTTGTTGAATACAAAATCAATTCTCAAATTAATTAAAGTAAATTACAGACAATGAAAGGGAAATTAAAACATTTTGTTATTCATATAAAAAACTTTTTGTCATTCCTTTAAGACTTGTTTTGTTTTGTTAAAACTTTTATTTTGTTTAATCCATTCGTTACACAAAAAAGTTTTTTCTCTTAAACGCCTCGTATTTAGTAATTAAACTACAAATTACATCAAAAAAGAATTTATATACAATTTAACCTAAAAATAAAATAAATATAATAATAAAAACATTAATAAAATTTTTATACAAATTGTTTTGTTTAGGTTTTTGAGTTTATGTGTCTTACAAATACACAATTAGTTTCTTCGTCTTCAGTGTTAATGGATTTGATTTTTGTGTCAATTTTTATATAAAATTTTATTATTTTTATGAAAGGACTAAAAACATTTGATTTCGCGTTTCCTAACAAAACATTCAATTTTTACGATTTCTCATTCAGATTAAGTCAAATCAAATTATATTTTGTTAAATAGAAAAAAGTTTTTCTAACATTTTGCACATTCAATGATTTTGATTTGATTTCGTACTTCAAATATATTTATGATTAGATATCAGTTAAGATATAAATTCAAATATAAATTGAATCCATAGACAAAATAATGATCAAAATTTTTTGACAATTTTCTCAACAAAAAAACATTCCATTGAATCAAATTAGCAGATAATCAGTAATTTGGTTTCAATCGAATAGTTACGACAATTTGAATATTAAACTTAAACTTAATTGCAAACCAAACCAGCGATACGTAATTTTCTATCTTTTTTATCCAATAAATTACATTTTCGTGATTGTAGTTAAAGATTAGATTTTCGGAATCAATAGTTAAAATCAAATTCTTATATCACATTAGCTCTAACTGTAAGAACTGAAGAAAATAAATAATAATAATAATAATAATCGGAAAAATCAAAACGAAAATTGATTTTTAGGGCTAAACAGAAATAGTTATCGTTTGAACTTCTTCTCCATTTTCGCTAATCTTTTCTTTTTAGCGATCATTTCATACAAGATCTCGAGTCCCTCATCGAGGCCTTCGCCGATGATGGCACAGGCGGGTTGGACGTGCCATTGGTGTTGGCTGAGCTGGTCATTGAGGCCGAGCAGCTGCGCCACGTCTTTCGGGTCTTTGGCTCCGGGTAGGTCTTGTTTCTGGCCATAGGATAGACAACATTCAAAACATAAGTTATTTAATCAAAACTAGACTTTAATTAAATCTAATAAATAATTAGATAAATATTTATCAATCGTTCGATTAGTTTAGATAAGACTTTAATTTAATTAAATAATTATTTTCTCAAGTCTTGTGATATTTCAAACTTGTAATTATCGAAACATTTTTAATTGGGATATTTTAGCATCAAAATAAAATATAATCAAGGTTGACTGGGACAGATAGGACAGGAGTGATTACGTAAGCATAATGACAAATTCTCAAAAATAATCCTGAAAGGGGGATCTGGTCAGAGTTAAATTTAAAATAATAATTTTTTTGTTAAAACGGCATTAAAATTAATTTTTATTAAATTGAATTTTTGCTTAAAAGAAAAGTGTTATTTTTAATTTAAAAAATTTAGGAAAGATGGGGAGGGGAGGGGGAAGGGGTAATGTTTGCAAAATTTTCAGGTAAGAGGTTTTTATCAAAATAGACCTACATTTGCGATGACTAGTATAGGAACGCATGAGTTTTCCGGTGACTTAGCGGTTCTCAACAGTTCCATCTTCGCCTCTTCCATCCTCTCATCATCGACTGAGTCGACCACAAACACTATGCCATCAGTACATCGGGTATAGGAGCGCCAGAGCGGCCGCAGTTTGTCCTGACCTCCGATATCCCAAATCAGAAATGATGTTCCCTTTAATCAAACGGCAAAACAGATTAAACTTTGTATTTCATTTCAAATGTCATTGATTTTTCAAATTTAAATATCTCTAAATTTTATTCTAATTTACATTTTTATTAAAAACGTATTATTAAATCATTTCTTATTTATTTTTTAATATAAAATTCCTTCAATTTATTTCATATTTCAATAGTTTGAGGAAATGCTAAAAAAAAGTTTTTGAAAAACTATTTTATCCATAATTTTGAATATGGTTTGACTGAACACTGCCTTCAAGTATATCAACAAAAAATAAGTAAAAAATACTTTTGCTATTCATTTGAGAGAATAATTATAAGTTTTAAAAAAACTCATTCATTCAGAAAATTGTTTTGAAATACTTTCGGTAAAAATGTCAGAAAATATTTTTCTTCAGTTATTAAGAATAGACAAGAAATTTTTGTTCGCAAACAATTTGAAGCAATAGAAGTGAAAGCATAAGAAAATTGTTTGTATATATAAAAAGAGGGGTTTGTTTGTCTATACTGTATATCAAACTTATATATAACAAAAAATTTGTTTTTGCGATAAATTCACTGTTTATTATGCAAACGCTAAATGAGAAGAAAGTTGATGTGAAAAGAAAAATATTGAATAGTTTCGAGAATTTATATTTTGTTTAGTTTTTCTCTTTTGCAAAAATAACAATCAAATGAAAACAACTCTATTATTAAATATAATTTCAAATGTTTTTCTACACCTTTTTCACTGACGTTAGAGTTTATTATAACAACAATATTATTCAATCAATTAAATCGTAAATCATATTCAAGTGAGAAGTTTCCGCGAATGCGATTCACATCAGAAAAGCCTGAAATTAATCATTAATTTTATATAAAGGGCTTAACTGTTATGAGTTGTAAATTATAATTCATTCGCAAAAGTCTTATTTCTCATCTAATCGTCTAATGAATAGACTATTTATCTCTTAATTGCAGCGAAAAACTAATTTCAATCTAAACTCAAAAACTTGTTATTCATCTCAAGACTCGAATGCAAGCAAACGGTTAAACAGTTTCAAAACTGAATATAAAATATAATCTTAATTAATGTGAAGCTATTTATTGATTGCACTTAAAAACAACAAATTTTTCCGTTAATATCAACCCTTCGTTAAAAGAGACGATTAAATAGTTTAGAATCCGAAGTAAAGGTCAAAAATAAATTTTTGTTTCTACTTCTGACAGCAAAAACAAGTAAAAAATTCTTGATTTCTAAACAAACAGACAATCATTGAGTGGTTGCAGACGTCAAAAGACAGGCTCTAATGGTATTCACAAGACGTCAAACGCCAGTTGTGTTGTGAAACACATCTCTCCGTTCGCTTCAGTTAACTAATCAATTCATTCCCCGAACTAAACAAATTGTGTTTTCGAAACATTCATTTCCTTAAACGTTGGCTAAAAAACAATTTAATTTTCGTTCGGATCTAAAAATAAACTCTTAGACCAACTAAATGAAACACTAATTCTTTTTTCGCTCAAAACTATCTAAAAAATTAATTCTTAAAATATTTCTTTAGTTACGAAAAAGTTTTGACATAACTCTCAGACAATTGTAAGAATACGCTTGAATGTCAAGAATTTACATTAAGTTTAATGTTTTTATTGTAATTCACATCTCAAATGACAATCGTATTAGTGTCGGCTCTGCCGGCAATCACTACTACATTGACTGCATTGTTGAACAAGTTTTTCGGCTCTGAAATGTCAACCAATTCTTATTTACTATTCAAAAGAGCGAAATATAATTATATATTATTTTTATGATTGAATCGCATATCCAGTCTTTCCTCTCCTTTTGATGATTACGACCCAAAATGTTTAGCAAAAATGTTTAAACTATTTTGAGAGCTTGAAAAACAAGTCGGATGTCGACTCACAGTTCGTATGCATGCGATGCAACAAAATTATATATAATTTATAATTTGTTTTTTATTATATAATACATGAAATTTAGATTTTAATGTTAAATGTTATAACTCGCGGATTACTGTAAATATATGATTAGAGGATTAGTAAGCGTCTGATAAAAGACAAGACATTCGTAATTGAATAGAAATTTCGCGACTGATGTCTCATTTCACGTCTGCCGGAAAAGTGCCGTTAATTCAATCAAAACTATTATTTACATTAAAAGTTGTCTCAGAGTTGTGCCAAAAGTTTTTCGTCCAAAAGCCAAGAGATGTGTCACTAAAAGTCGAGTTAAATGTACTCAAGTCGAGCAGAAAAGACTGAGGACTGAGGGGTTGACTGTTTGTATGTCGAGCCGTGATTAACTGTGGGAACTACTACTGGTCTACAAATCCTTCAATACTCACTAAACAGACCAAAACACACATTCACTATAAGCTCATATGTCCTGAAATTTGAAGCCTCTTTCCCATTCAATACATAGCCAACAAAATAACCAAGGGCTGCATATTAGGGGGTATAGGTATTATTTTTTGTTATGCTAATCGACAAACTTTATTTGTACTTTTCAATCAAATTTAGTCTAGAATTGGTTAAATCGAATCTAAATTCAATAAATTTGTTTTAAAATTTATTTTTAACAAAAACTGATTCGTCACATACTATGCCTTATATCCCGGATCTTTTGTGCCAAACCCGCTATTTTACTCTACTCTCAACTCCCCCTCTGAGTGGACTTTAAAAAATTTGCATGATAAATAGTTCTTTGTATCGAATACTCTCTATATGTTGTGAATAAATTATTTGTTATTTAAAACCACTTTTTTCTGTAGACTATCGATGATATGACAGAAAATTTCAAGAATCATATGATATCTAAAATGTATTTTTGTGTTAATAAGTAATTGGTATTTGAAATGACTTATTATTATCTTCAATATTAATGTTAGTATTTTATATTTCAATTTAAATAAAAGCTATTAAACCGAAACATTAAATACAAATATATTAGACATCAATCGAAATGATCTAAAAAGTAGAATATTTGCGCACAAATCCAGAGCCCATATACAGTAGAGCCGAATGTCTCAGAAATGGAGTGAATTATCAATTCATTAAAATCTCAATTCATTCAATCCGTCTTTTCTAACACACATTAAGAATCAAATTTATTATCAAATAAATTCGTTTCTACCTTAACCTCAATTTTCTGTTTTAATAAACATTTGGATTTTTTCTGAAATAAAACTCTTTTTTTTCATATAAATCGCTGCAGATTTGGGAAAAAGAGGACTTTATTTCGTATTTAGGTTTCGGATCTAAAATCTAATACAAAAACAAAAATTGACCAAAAAATTCGAGTATTTAGTTCACTCTTTTGAATTGGACCTAAATTTCTGAATTTTATTTGCTTTTCACACATTAAATATCAATCGACGGATAGGATTCACAGTCTAATAAAGATTTAACATTAAAACTCAAAAACCAATATAAAAAAAATGTGTTAATCCATAAAAATACGAAAATACAGAATAGCATTGCATTGATACAAAAATTGTGTGAAAAAACTTTTTTATTCTGTTACAGAAGTATTCAGTCAATTATTCTGAAAAAAGTTGTCACAAAAACTCATTTAACAATAAAAAATAATATAAATGTAAAATAAAATCATAAAAAGTTTCAATACCTTAGCCTTTCCAGTATGTGCTCTGACTTTTTCACAATTGAAGCCAATAGTGGGAACGGTATTCAAGTACTGATCAAACTTGAGTCGGTAAAGGGCAGTCGTCTTCCCGGCCGAGTCTAAGCCCAACATAACGATATGTAAATTATGATAAGTCGGCAGCGATTCGAGTATCGAATGCTTTCCACTCGATATACTCGAACCCATAATGAAGTTATTGTTTATTAGTCAACAGTTTTATTGCACAAAACGATTGAAATGCACAACAATTTTGCACAAAAAACCGATTAAATCGTATCTTCTATTCGTCACTCACTCTCGTCTCCACTGTTTGTTGTGTTTATTAATTACATAATTAAATCACGGATTCATGAAAACGCGTTCATTATAATGAGCCGTAAATTAGCTTAAGTTTCGACTTTAATGGCACAACAATTGTTATCTCAAAACAAAAAGCACATCAAAAGCGCACTTAATCTCCAGTTTTAAGCGAATAATAAATATCGTCTAAAATTCATTTCCATATAATTGAATGTTTGTATTGTATTATATTCGCGAAAATAGTTTCGGAAAAAACTTTTTTCTCGTTTTTTATTATTTGTTTTGACGACACGACCAGCAGAAACCCCAGCGACTGATGAATGTTTGTCTTCCGTATTATTAATAAGAATAATAAGTATAAAATCGTAATTGAGTTGAGGTCTTGAAGTTTCAACACAAAAAAATTGTTAATTCATTCTTGAATTTTGATATTTAGTTTAAATAATGACTTTTTTCTCTCTTTACTCTCCAGTCTTCACCACTCTTTCACTTGATCTCTACTCTTGACAATTCGAATGACATTATCGTAATGAGACATCAAATGAGACATTAAATTATAGACTTTTATTATAAGTTCGTAAATAATGTATTAGTTTTTTGTTTTGTTTTTTGTATTAACTATGAAATGAATTGTCTTTTCTCTATCGCATTGTGCGATAAAAATGAATTCTTGCGAACAGTTTAACAGCTATTGTGCGAATAAAATGTTATTCTCTTTCAATTGAAAAGATAGTAATTTTTTGTTCATTTTATTTATCATTTCTTCAAATGTAAGAAATTAGAGCAACAGAAATGAGAATTAATTTCTCTGTTCTGTACTGTATGTGTAGGAAATGGACATTTAATTTAATATTCAATAAATATATTCGTATTCTTATTACACTGTTCTGTATATCCGTTCGATAATTGAATATTTAAGTAGTCTTTCGAATACTTTATTCATTTATTCAACAAAACAAAACTGTTTTAACAAAAACAATATGAAAAACAAAATTTATTAGTATTTTAATTATAACCGAATGAAAAAATAGTCTAGCATAATAAATTTGAATAAATAACTTATTTATTAATTTATTTCAATACAATTTTATACTAATTATGAAAATTTCACACCCGATGCTATTTTGGAAAATTATATTTTTTGCTATTTTTGTAATAAAAACTACTCTGTTATTAAAAATTAAAATTTCATAAATTTTAAAAATAAATTAATCGACTTTTGAACTCTTAATTTAATATTTTCTAAATTTAAGCAAAAACAAATTTATCAGAAAAAGAGTGTTTTTATATTATTATTATTTTAATTATATCTCTTTTTTCAGTTAATATAAATAATTTATAATTTTCTTAAATGATTAATAACCTGTAAATTCGAAACACCTTTAAATACAGTTTTGAAAATATAAGTTCAAGAATTTGTTTGTATTAAAACAAAAAATTTCTTTTGTTTAGCAAAAACCTCAAAAACATTAATTAATTTTGAATTAAATAAAAATCAGCAAAAAATTTGATTAATTCAAACGAATTCATTAATTTTAAAATAGAGAGCATTTTGCGATCGAATTAGTCGATAGAGGAATACTGAATCAAAAGTATGAGAAAATATTTTAATAAATTAAAAATGTTTAAGGTTAAAACTGAATATGGCATTAAGATAACAATTTTTCAACACTAATATCATTAATCCAAATTATATTTGAAAAGATTTTTACTTTATTTTTAATTCTATTCATTTTCATTCATTTAATAAAAACACATATTTCTAAACCAATAATAAATTAAAAAAATTGTTTCAACATTTGCTATAAAATTATGACAAAAATTACAGTTAATTTTTACGCAAATGAATCATATTTGAACTACATAGATTTTTAATTAATGCAACTATTAAAGAGTAGTATTTTTGATAAATATTGTTAAATGTATTAAATGTAATAAAAATTTCAAACTTACAGAAGAGTGAGACACGAAAGAGAGCATAAAAGAGGGAAAAATATTATCACAAAATAAAATCAAAAACTTTTTCTAACTTTTAAACTGAACTAAACACTAGTCTATAGTTAAAGAAAGAGCGCGAATGAGAAAACTGTTGAGCACTGGAGGAGAAGGAGATCTAAGAAAAAATATTTTGAACACAAAAAATGGTTATTGTCTTCAGAAAGAGCGCAAGAAATGCATTGAACAGACATTCGAGTGTATAATAGAGGAGAGCAGAGGAGGAGAGGCTAAGAATTTATGGTTAACTCACAAACACAGGTGTATTCGGTGGGGAAATCATTGCCTAAACACATACAGCACTAGCACTGGTATATAGATTGCACTGTAAGAGCACTCGTATCTGATATCGGGGGCTCAAGTGAACCGCAATACACGAAAATAGAATTTAGGAAAATATAATCATTTAATAAAACTTACGAATATATCGAATGAATATTTATTTAATATTTATTAAATTTATCGCAAATGTTATGTTCAGATGTGATGCCACACAAAAACTGGCGATAAATTAGAGACCAATTCAATGAATGTATGAGTAATTCAAACGCTTTGAGCCTTATTTCCAATCGGAATACAACTTCAAAAAACTTACATATATTTGAAAAACTGAACTAAACTCTAAACTTGACAATCAATGCACAGGTTTTTAAATGAATGCACAAACACTCGCTGCACATACATAACAACACACACACACACACACACTGCCTGTGCTGACTGCCTATGCTGGTTGTGTGTCCGTCCCCTTTGCTTCGAGAGAAATGTTAACTAACTCTCTGTTAGACTGACTGTGCGTACGGTTACGACTACAACAGTTAGTGCACTGACGAGGAGTGGGAATGAAATTATCAATACATTAGAGCACAGACTATAACCACATTCAGTGCATACTCTCGATCGCAGCGAAAGAAGTTGTTGTTGTCTTTGGACTTCTTTTCGTTAGTTTTAGTGTATTTTGTTCGAGAATGCGGTTCGAACTGTAAGTCGGCATTACTTTTAGTTATGGGAGTTTGACTGCAGGCCCGGCAGTGCTCGAGCGCTCGGATTCAACCAAAACACTAAACTCAAGGCGAGTTCGAGAGAGGGAGAGATGGCTTTTCCAGCGCAACATTACTTTTTAACTTAACTTGTTTAATGTTGTTGCTTAGGGTTTAAAATTTAAACTATCTAAATGAGATGGTTTACTAGTTAACCTAACCTGTTGACTTTAATAATAATGTTCATAAATAAATATTTAAATCATATTAAATTATATTATATATTTATTAAATTATTTAATAGAATTACAAATTTATATTTAAAAAATTAAATGCTATAATTTTTTTTGGTACAATATTAATTTTTAAATTATTAACAAGTTTCTAAAATAAATTTATCTAGCAATTTTTTCCGTTAAATTCTCTGTTTATATTGTGTTACTATTTCTGAATCCAATTCTCCAGTAATTTATATTTAGCTCTTTGTTTGAACTCTTGATTTGAGTCAACAATTCTTGTGAATCAAAAGTTATTTTTGTGTTTTATTTTTGCAGAATTTGTAAAATTCCAAACATTACAAAATTAATTGTTATATAATTATTCAAAGAATTTTTTGTTTAATTAATTAAAAATACTGTAAGTTTGTAGAATATATAATAGAAAATTTAAAAATATACCCGGTATTAAATATAACTTTAAAAAATTGAGATAGAAATTAAATTATAAGTTATTTAATTTTTATTTTAATTGCAATAAAAGTTAAATTTTTATCAAAATCATCGTCAACTCACAAAACAATTAATTTAAATTTATTTAAAATATTTTTAATTAAAAAAAAATATTTAGATATTAAGTGATAAGAATAAAACAATAAATTTGTAAAAATAATAAATAAGTTTTTAAAAATTCACTTAATATTTCAAACCCTAGTTTGCAATCGAGTTGTTATACAAGTGTGTGAACTGAACTCAAACGCACGACTTCTCTCACCTAAAACTCTAACCAGAGATAGAAGTTCAGGAAGTTTTGGGATATTTCCCGACCACTGCCTCTGCTCTGCTCTCTCTCTCTCTCTCTCTCTCTCTCTCTCTCTCTCTCTCTCTCTCTCTCTCTCTCTCTCTCTCTCTCCAGATATCTATTGACTGCCAATACTCTATCAAAGTATGAAAGATATGAAAAGAGTTCTGCATTTTTCGGTTCTCTAGTCTCCGACCCATAACTATATCAATGCATATCTCGAATACTAAACTAAAAACTCAAATCAGATCTTCACTCAACTCACAGCTGGAATTCAGCAAAAAATATCAATTCATTTGTGAAGATTCACATCGAAACCAGTGATCAGAAACCGTTAGTCTCATCCAAAACACGTCTAAACGGAATGACTGGTTCGATGTGTACCTACTTCTGTCACTTCGTCTTATTTCTGATTAACGAATACATTGAAAAATCGTTATAATATTCATTAGAAGCAGTGATTCGACACTAAAATACTTGTTTAGTCGTAACGATACGTAAATCGGATAACAATTGGTTTGATTACTCGAAACGAAAAGCGCGAATAATAGCACAAAACGAAAGTTTAGCCAAAAAATAGTCGAAAACCTATTCTCTGATGTTTTCGGAGACAGTGTTCACGCATTAGCGCTCAAACTGTAGCGCAAATAATGCGAATGTTTTTTACGATCTCTAACATAACGCTAGTTAACAGTGAAATGAAAATCCATATAATTATTGTTTTCGACTATAGATATAACGGAAAGTGTATTCAAGAAAAGAAAAAAAAAAGAATAATAAAAATAATTGTTATTATCTCTGAAATAGTACTGAGAAATAGTAAATTAGAATTCGTTTTCTTCCCTCTATTCGTCTTCTCATTGAACGCCAAAAACTTATTTAACATTACTATTGCTTACGATTTTCAGGAAATAATAGCCGAAAAAAAAGTTAGAAAAATAACAAAAAATAAGTAAAAAGTTAAAAATTACTTTTTTCTATTTCCTACTCAACCATTTCTTTTAAAAATTAAATTACACCAATTTTGTGAGAAATAAGTTAACCAGTACTAAAACTTAAACAAGCTTAATTTTGTGAAAGTTCAAACGCTTTATCAAATTTATTGCCAAACACTTAATTTTATTAACAATAGCAATAATTGCTAATTATTAATATACAGAACAGTATTGTAATTATATAATGAGGTTTAAACGTGAGTCATATTGATTAAATAAGAAAATGAACCATGCCATTTAATAATTATATAGATCGAAGTTATTTTTAATCCGGACACCTTTGGATATCACTGCTCCTATAATTAAACACTTAATCAAATAACAACATGTTTTTGCAAAACTTCTCAATAGATTCTCGTTTTTCAATTCAATTAGATTTTTGATTATAAGAAAAGGTTTACAAAAATAAAACCTCAATTCGTGACCACAATTCGTGCGCTTCGATGACATAATTTCTATTTTTCTTATTACACAAGAATCAGAAAATATCTGTTTTGTGAAACTTATTATTCTTTATACAGGACTAAACAGAGATGTCCAACGGAAGGACCGAAGTGCGCACCCCTTCCCACTAAATTAAAATTTAGCTTTTAACCCCTTTTATGATTTTAGCTAAAAATAGAATTTTTAAATATTTAAAAAATTTACACAAATTAAGTTTAATTTTAATAAAAACAATCTTAATTGCAATTGTTAATTTTAAAAAATTGTGTCTAATTTAAATAAATGTTTTTTTTAACAAAATTAAAGCAATTGTTACTTTTGATGACATCATTAATGAGTGACGAACTGTAATATCCGGACAGTTTCACGAACTGACCGCTCCCTTCATTCAACGAGTCTGGATCATCAGTTAGGTATTGCCAAAGCGGTTGAGTAGATGTTTGGGATGAGAGTAATTCAATACCGATTAATAGCGAATTGTTTTTGAACTTTAAATTGCATTCATTTCCGAGAATTGTTTTGAATTTAATTATTTATTTTTATAAATTTCGGTTATTTGATATATTTTGTTATATTAGAAATTATATCAAATAACACAAATTTTTAAAAATAAATAATTAAATTCAAAACAATTCTCGGAATAAATGCAATTTAAAACTCAAAAATAATTAGTTATCAATCGGTATTGAATTACTCAAATTCATTACCAAACACCTAAACTAACCCCCCTTTTCTCCCCCTGATTTGACCAAGCCAGGTTATATCTGATAATAAATAGAATAATTTATGAAATTGTTTTAATATTATTGTAACAATTTTTATTTTGATAACTAAATTGATATTATTTTTGTTATGTTTTGTCTCTGTGTTATCAAAATATTTTTTCATTTGCTTAAAAGAAAAGTTCTTTTTTGTATTACTTTTTTAAGAATTAGAAAAAATGCACTTTTTATCTACTCTTTTGTGTGGGTTTATGATAAGTCTGAAAGTTTTTGTAAACTTTTTCTTGTACTTCAAATTTGCTTTTTGTTCCTGTGGTTAGTGAAAATAATAATCATAACTTTGTGTATAATTTTCAGTTCAAAAGCAAAAAGACAACTAAAATGGTTTGAACTGCTATTTTGAAGTTTATATAACCATAAAAATCCAAACTTCTTGTTATAGTTATATAAAAATAGAAACTTTTTCTTTTCCAATAAAAAAGTTTCTTTTTTGAGAAAATATTTATTCGATCTATTGTTTTGTTTGAGTTTATAATTTGACTGAAATTTTGGTTCAAAACACCAATTCTTACCGAAATTATCGAAATTATATTTAAAATATATATTTATATCGAAAACAATTGTTTAAAACAAATAAAACAAAAATTCTTTCGCTTAAACAACAAAACTTTTTGGTCTAATAATTATATGGATTGAATCAAATCGATATTAAATGTCAAAAATTTTGATTAATTCAAAAATAGTTTATAAAAAACTAATTACTATTTCAATGTGTTATAAAACATGTCTTTAGAAAAAAAAATCAACTAATCTATTATCAAAAGAGATAAAATTGTATTCAAATTATGATAAATTTCGGCAAAACATTATTTACAAAAAAAACTTTGTGTATTAACAGGTTTTTCAAAAAACGATTTTTTCACGATTTTCTCAATCAAATGCTTCTCTATTTTCTTGTTTTTCTTCTTTTAAAAGTAACATAAAATTCAGTTAAAGTTTTTTGTTTTGAATTCTTTTCAAAAATAAGTTTTGCCTCTTATCTCGTCTCGAGTTTTATTGTATTGAAGTATTGGTTATTTGTATTGAATGTAATTTGTCTCTCTTTAGGTCTCTCTCTCTCTCTCTCTCTCTCTCTCTCTCTCTCTCTCTCTCCACGTGTGTGCCCTCTCGTACTTCAAAACTGTAATAAATTCATGAATTTATTTTTGCAAAACATATATCTTTACAATTTGATATAAAAAGGTTATCCGTTTTGGTTCACTGTATCCGACATTAGAGAAGATGAATAAGTGTTATATTGAATATAATTTAGAATTATTTGTGAAAATTTTTATGAATGAAAAACAGAATTTTATACATTGTTTTGTGGAAATAAATTTACGATTGAATGCCAATGAGAATAGATATTTAAATTAAAGTCTCGGATGCGAGTCATTAATGGCATTCAGTTTGTTATAAATTATTCTCACAATAGGATAGTCAGTATTGGCACAAAAGTTCAGTAGTTTTTCGTAAACTAAAAACATTTTTTTCAGTTTACTATTTCGAATGTAGTGAATCAATAAGTTTTGTGAAAATACTTTGTTTTCGTGCAAATCAATAGCGAAAACCTTAAACCAAATATTTAATGAGTTTTTGAATTTTAAAGAAAAATATCCACATTTGACATCAGATCGGTTTTGGCAACTGTTTTAGGCATGAGTTCAATCAATACCTATTTATCGTTTGAAGTTATCAAATGATAAAAGTCAGTCAATTGACTGTCAGATGTGCTGATTGTACGATACAGGTGCTGATCAAACAATTTTTTGCTTATTTATGCTGCCACCAAGTTTGCCAAGTGCACTTTTTGTAGTTCACAAAAATAAATTTATTTCGATTCGAAAAAGTTATGAAACCATGAATTTTAATGAATCTATTTTTGTGTTGAAAAATATAAA
>JAQIYC010000022.1:0-27554 GCA_034699545.1 Porobelba spinosa
TAATAGAAATAGAATAAAAATTGATTTAAAAGATTATTAATAAAATTTAAATATATTTTGTTTCTATTTTACTGTTTTTAGTTTCTGAAAAAATTTACCTATTAACAATTAAAAGTATCTACATTTAAATCAGCCAAAATATTAATTAGTTTAGTTATTTTAACAAATAATCTACTAATTTAAGCTTAAATTAAAGCAATTTAAAACTAAAACTTGGTTTTAAAATTATATTTTATTAATTTACTGTATAAATGGTATTTTTCCTACGTGTATAGTAAAAATGCTCAAGTATTAATATTATACGTGTATAATACGTGAATAATACTTGACGTATTATACGTCAAAAGTATTTTTGCCAACCTTACTGAGAAGTACGATCTTAATACCTTTTCGATTAGTGTAAATGCATTACAAAATTAATCAAAACATTTCTGTCGGACTGCGCCTTCCAGAAATATTTTATTAATTTTTAGAGTATTTTCTTAAATGTAGATAAATTTATTGTAATTTATATTAATTGAATATTTTTATGCAACCATATATGTACCTCATTCTAGCGAAAAGGTGTTAAAAATTTGGATTTTTATATCACAACAGCTAAATCAAAGCTTTGTTGTAAAGCAAAGTACATTATTTTTATTGTAAATATTTATTTTAAATATATTAATATTTAAAAATGTTATATTAGTAGTAATTAAATTTTTCATATTAAAAGCAATTTAATAAATTAAAAATAAAATAAAATTTAAAGGGCATTGCATTTCAAGAACACTTTAAAAAAATGTTTTTGACTTATTTGAAAACTACAGAATTATAGAGAAATTTAACAATAAAGTTAACTATTTTTAAATTATTACAAAAACATGTGAATAAACAACAAAATTCTTGTTCAATGGAATAGAATCACTGAACCGGAGGTTACGTTTGGGCAGCGAATCGGAATAAAAATTAAAATTGCATTAAAATAAACTTTAAATTTAATTAAATAACTTTAATTTTAATAATTTAGCAATTAGTTGATAAATTTTATAATCAGATAATATTGTTTATCATGACCAATTTAACGAAACATTAAAATATTTTAAAATAGCATATTCCTAAAGTTAGTGAAACTTTATCAATAATTTTTTATAGTTTAAGTAAATAAAGTCAACAATATTTACAAATAATATATTGATTCACATATTCGGTGCAATGATTTGGACCGAAATTATTTGATATATAAAGAATCGACAAATAAGTTAATCTTCAATAAAGTTGTTTTGAAACGATTCATCAGAAAAGTACTTAAACTTAAAATAATAATAAAAATGACAAAATTCTGCTTAACTTTGTTTACAGTTTTGATCTTAATTTACATTTCCATAAATTGGTGCGAATGTCAAGAAATGCGAAACACGGAAGTCATGGCACCTGAGAATGGAGGACAACAAGAAGTACGACCCGAACAACAAATGGATCCAAACGCTAAATCGGGCGATTATTATCAATACCCGGGCTTTCATAGAAGGCGGTGGTGGGGGCACGGGGGTTATGGCGGTTATGGCGGTTACAGACCGTACAGACCTTATTATCCAATGAATCCCTACAACTCATACTATCCGAACCATTACGGGAATAGCTTTGGGTATGGATTTGGAAATGAAATGTTCGGACAAATGGAAAAAATGAAGAAAAAGGAATAAATGATTGGTTTAAAATAAAATATAAATTTCACAAATTTTAAGTTTTTATTTAATTATAAGATTGAAAAATTTGAGTTAATTTTAAAAATAATAAATTTATTGAATGTTTGTATAAAAATCAATTTAAATAAAAGCATTTAATTACGAATAAGTAAAAAAATTAATACTAAAACTGATTAAATAAATTATTTGAAATTAAGTTATAGTTTAATCATAAAAATCGTCGTCTCTTATAGAAACCGTTTCGTCGATTGGTTTCGATATCTCTTCTAAAACCGAATCTGAATTCGAAACGAAAGCAGAAATTAATTTAGTTTTGACTGAATTGTCGACATAAAAGCCAATTGAGTCCAAGTGATGCATAAATCTTCGCGATCTTCGCGAATGATTCGCTAATTCTATCCGTCGTTTGGACTCTGAATCACAAATCAATGAAAGATATGGACAATAGTCTAATAAAATAGTTCGCAATTTGGTGTTTGGGTCGAGAAAACGCATAATTGAATCAATCGATTCGCAATCAATCGGTTTCTCAAAGTCATCGTTGAGTTCACAAGTTTTTAAACATTTGTTATTAATTTTGTTATTTAATTCATTCAGAGAATCGACTATTTCTTTAGCCAAACCCATACTCTGAGTCGGGTTTTCCATATAAGTTGGCCTACATTTCATCCAAAGACTCCTATTCTCTGATTCACTCAAAAGACTAAACTTTGTTTGCATTACATCCGAAAACAGAATTGAGTTATAATACGAAAGAGTATTCTTCACATCAATCGGTTCCGCATTTTGTGTTTCTTCGTGTTCTTCAAAGTGTTGCCAACCATTCGACCCAAACTGTAATTCATTAATACATCTTCGGATGTCATTGTCATAAGTAATCGACAAGTATTTGCAAACACTTTCACTCCTCTCTTGCTGTTTGTCATCAAATTCTTTGTCACAAATACTCTTCAAAGCGTTAACTGTTTGGCAATCATTCGGTTTATTAAGAGTTAAGACTTGAAGTCCTTTAACACAATCCTTAATATAGGGCACAAATTGAGTCGCAGTCAGTATAACCGGCTTTTTAGTCATATCATTGATTCGGTTGAGTGCAGTCCAGAAGCCGTTGTAGTCTTCGTCGATCATCACATCGATGTCATCAAAAAGTATTAAAGAATTCGTTGCAATCGATAAAACTTTTGGCGAAAATATGAGACAATCGTTCGATTGCTTTTCGGTTGGTTTCAAAACGGATTCACTTTTGACTAAATCTTTAGTTTTAGTTTCGATTTCTTTCGTTTCAATTACTGCTATTTCGTCACTAATTGAAGAACTTTTAACCGAATTATTCGTTTGTTTCGTAAAGTAATTCAAAATTCCCTTCGGTTTTGATTTTTTGCTTTTCTTCACAACTTTTTCGACTTTAATATCGTTTTCGACTTTATTGACGTCACGAGCGATGGAAGTGAAGAACGATTGGATCGAATTGGCGTTCGAAGCGTTCGGTTCGTTATTCCTCAACATTTGGTGCGATTGCGTCGCTTCGCCTAATATTCGAGATATGATTCTTCCGTTCCTTTTCATCGAAGCATTCAATTCCAAGACTTCGTACTTCAGTTCTTCG
Organism: Porobelba spinosa; assembly: GCA_034699545.1. NCBI lineage: Eukaryota > Metazoa > Arthropoda > Arachnida > Sarcoptiformes > Damaeidae > Porobelba > Porobelba spinosa. The sequence continues at coordinate 3,295 of JAQIYC010000022.1, forward strand.
GCGATCGCGTAAATCAATGACGTCTTCCCCGAACCAGTCGGACCACAAATTAATAGACAAGCATTCGATTCATCCGCACAGTTGTCGTCCGAATCATAATCCGAGTCCTTCTGCGCTCTACTATTGCCAACACTTTTGTTATTCCATTCTTCGAGCCATGACTTGAGGTGATTGACCGCAACCTTATGTCCGACAAATTCGGAACCGTTGGTCGGTTTGTACTTCTCGGTCCACAACAGGCGCTCTCTTTGCTCTTCGACCGACTCTTGAGTGTAAACCTTCGGCGCATTGTTCGACTCAATCACTTCAATGTCTTCGTCGGTGTCATCGCTCGGATGTGATTGTTGTCCACAATTCGAATCAATCCAATAGTCAATTGTATTGCTATTCTCTTCAATCAAAACAATCGATTCATTGTTTTTGTCTTCATTTTCGGATAAATTCTCAACACTTTTACCACAAAATATCTCTTCTTCGGTGTCTTCGTTGTCCTCATTGTAGCAAAACTTCGACTCTTTGTGTCTTAATCTCTGACTCCTTCTGCAGTCAACCGACTCTTCGGAATCAGTTTCAAGACATTTGTTGTCAAACTTTTTAATAGCTTTGAGTTTGGGTTCACTTTTCGATGACTTCTTCTTACGCTTAAGACGTTTATTGCCATTCATTTCGATCACATTATTTGAACTTTTGTTAGTTCTTAAGCCGAAAATTGGCGCTAATTTAGTCTCAATTCGCTTATTGTTTGGCATTATTTTAAATTACAATTAATTTAAATAAAATTCACTTAAACTCAAAGTTTTGTTTATTTTTCCGCAAAAACTGAAATTATTTTGCGCCACAAATACAGTCGTTCATAAACTACGTCTTTGTTTGCTTATCAACACTCGCTTTTGAAACAATAGTTTTGTTTTCAAATCATTTGTTTTAAACCTAAATACAAATCAAATGAAAAAATAATGTGTTTTAAACGCAATTAATATTTGATTTGATTTGCGACACAATTAAAGATTTTAATTTAGACACAAAATAAAACTTTGAATAAATAGCTTTTGACTCATTGGTCGATACGATTGGCGCGAATTCAAACAAATGGCGGTTTTGTGTCAATTGTTTTCATATTTATTGTTAAGTACAGGAAAACTCATTTTATGGAACAATTAATTCTGAATCAATGACATTGAAATCAAAGTTAAATTTGATTTTATAAAATTAATTTTAATAATTCTTAGCTTATCTATACATAATTTAATCTAAATTGAGTAAAGGGCAAATATAAAAAGTAGTGTTTATTTAAATACGTTGGCCTGACTTGACTGGCGGTTGGAAATAGAGTGCCATTTGTTTAATGGTTTCACTCTTTTAGTCATTTATTTAATTTTATAAAATCTATTAATTGTTTATTAATATAAAACACATTTAAATACCAAAACTCAAACCCAAACCCAAACCCAAACCGAACCCCAAACTGAGTCGAAATGGAAAGCCTATCGAAGCGAAAGTCTTCGCCAATTAGTCCCCAATTCATGAAACCTTCGGATGTCTTCAAAATGAGGAAAAAGAAACGATTGACTCGTTCGCCATCGAAGGTATCGCCGCTTAAGACAATCCACTCTCCGCTCAAGTGTCTGGAGAACTACCAAAACTGTGCGGAAGTGTTGCCAAAACCGTTCTCTCCGTTCAAACAAAACCGAAGTCCGAATCGAAAGAACAAAATCCGGAATTCGTTTCCAATCATAAAGAAGTCGCCGAAAGGCAAACGAAAACTCAATTTCCAGACAATCAGTGATAATGTGCTGAATATCGACGAAAACGCGAACATAGAGTCCGCCAACGCTTCGGCCAATACTTGTTCGCAAAACACGAATCGAAGACAAAATCTAATCGATTGGAGTCTTAAGACTCGAATCCGATTCGTATCAGAAAAGACGTTCGCATTTCGCGGAAACTTTAGGGCAACTGAAGAGTCGGCCGGTATTAGTGGTTTCGTCCGATGTCTGGCCAACAGTTCAGCCGACGCTTCCAACTCCAGTAGTGGCGTCTCATCTCAAGACTCGATGGACACGAGTTTTGCGGCACAACTGCACAAACAATGTTTGGTTTGGTCGCACCCGTCCCTCCCGTGGCTGTCGCTGTTCCCGCGAAACGAGAACCTGAAGCCGGGAACTCCTGTGCCGTCGAAAGCGCCGACATTCTCGATAGCGCCGAACACACCTCTGGCCGAAGCCCTGCACACGGATTGGTGCCGAAGCCTGAAGTCGTTGCACCAGTTGGTCAAAGCCAAACACTGCCCCTATTTCTACGTCTGCGCCAACTCTTTCACCGCTCTCTTCAGGGCCTCCGGAGTGGCCAACAGTGACGACATCCACGTTCTCATCACTCCCACCACTACTGGTCTCCGAAAGCTGATGACCGACGAGGGGATAGTCTTCTGCATGCCTTTCAACGACAACAAAATGGTTGTGTCGGACGACATGACCTCTGGTTTTATTAGTCTTAACTCTTCGCCCGTTGTGTCCGAAAGCGTCGAAAATCCAAAAATTGGTGAAAATTGTGATAACGGGGACGACAACGAAGAGCCCAACACTTGGTTAGAGAGTCTGGGGTTGAGTCAACAGGACTTCCCTTCACTGCAGACCAAACGCAAGAATAGGTATTGAATAGAAAATTGAGTGAAATTGAGATCATTTTGATTCGAATCTTCCGTTCAATTGCTTACAGATGTTCGCAGAACTCAGTCTCGAGAATGAAATCCTTAGCTCTAATCAAAGGGATGTCAAACACTCAGCTGTTCCTCAACTTTCTGCTGAATACCCGTATCTGTGTGTCGAGCAGTGGTCCCCTATCGGGAATCCCACCGACCCTTCTGTCTCCGGTAGCGTTCGTCGGCTCTACACTCCAAGCGCTGCAATTGAAGCGAACGGTCACTGAAATGAATGCCAACGAGTCGTACAATAGTCTGGAAGTGATCGGACCTATACTTCCGAATTGCGTCAACGGTTTGATAAGTTTGCTTAAGGAAAGTCACGACTCATTCAAGGGTTCGTTGACTACATACGAGCCGACCGTTGCCTTCAGTGCAGTTAAGGTATCGATGGAATCGAACTTAACGTCAAAAGCGTTCGCAATCGAGAACCTGAAGGACTCGGGACTCGACAAACAGTTCTTGAATAGTGTCTGTTCTGAGGAATGTCGGGCCAGTGAACCCATCGCTCAGTTGGTCGCTAAGGGGTCGACAGTTCTATATAACCAACACTTTTAATGTTAGCTCAAGTTATAGACGAAAATAAATTACATTTTATTTATTAAATTAAAAATAATTAAAGTTTTCATTCAATTTCTAACCGAAAGATGAGTTAAAGTCTAATTCTTTTTGTGAATTAAATCATTTAAATTCATTCAATCCTTTCATTCAATTAAAACTCATATTAATTGTAAATTAAATTAAATTTCATTTATATTATGTTTTAAGTTATATACAAATATTGATTAAAAAATTGTCAAAAATTTTTGACTAAAAATTATAAATTGAATAATGTTTTCGAGTAATTATAAATAATTACAATTATTTGGAAATGTTTGCAAACTTTTACTATTTGTGATTGGGTTTAATGAGAGAGTCGTAAAAGTAATTCTCAATAATAACTGTTTATCAGATTTGATAATCTCTTGTCATATATACGAGAATTAGTTAAAAACAAAATTGTTTTTCTCGACTTAAATCAGTCAACTATGGATCGGATGGTCTGTATGCCGAGTATGAGATGGCGGTCGAGTCGAACGGAGTTAAGGATCAGTTGTGTTGTCGACTAAGTGTTCAGTAATACTCGTTTTGCAGTCTTTCAGTGTTTGAAATGCAGGAAAAAACTAATCGAGAGCTTCAAAAGGCATATAAAGCGGCGAATGTGAAGCGAATGTGAAGTGAATGCGACTCTCAATACAACGAATGCAACGCTCGAACCAAAAACGACGAATTGTTCTGCACTAAAGTGGGTATTAGTGCGCACAACGACAAATAGTTCGCTTGAATATTAGCAAGGAAAATTAGTTGTCAAGGCTTATTCCTAGTTTGAACAGGCAATATTTTTGCAATTAGCACTGTTGATCGTAAAATGGGAGACTTGTGGCCGGGAAGGGCCGCTCGGGTTCAGTTTGTCCGCTAAAATGTGTCTAATATTTGTGAGGCCTTAGATCGGTGTTAGTGCGCGTATTCGGTTTGTGCAGCGATAGCGTATGCATTGGCTGTAGTGTTCGTCACAATAATGTTTTGCTGCAATAGCTCTGATGGAGTGCTAGAACTGAATGCAGCCCTAAATGCAATGAAAGCTCGCAATGAATAGTCTGTGCTATTAGTGGTCCTCTCATTGTGTGTTCCTATCGAAGGATTTCTAATATTTGTCAATAGTATGACTGCGAGTTGCGAACCAATTGATACAACACGTGCTCCGAATATATTGTTTTGTTATGATTAGACAAATCTGACTCATTTGGTCGTCGATTAAATGCCATCCCTTTCCACACAACACATACGAAGTGGTATTGAGTCGAAGACGACAACAGCTAACCTAAAAGGGTATTCCATAGCATACGAACCTATGCTATCGCTCAGTCGACTCGATCTCACTGTCTCTCTCTCTCTCTCTCTCTCTCCCCCTCTCTCGTAGTTAACCAATCGATAACTGATCCGCTGCTCACGAGTGGAAGGGATGGCCACCACTCAGGCCAGCGCGGAGTCGGTCGTACGGAAGGACGAGTCGAACGCTATCCTCAAGAATGGCAATGACTTGATGTCTGAGTCGACACCCAATGACTGCTACTCTCGCGGAAAGTCACCCACTGTTCCGATGTCTGAGTTGCACAGAGAGGGCGTGGAGTCCCACCCGAACCCTCAGAACGACATTTCGACCAATTCTTACACTAATTACAACTCAAACTATTCGGACGACTCGTACCGAAACTCTCACCTCTCGGAGCCACCGGTCGGCCAATACCCGACACAACAGCCATCACAACATCACCAGAATTACCAAAACAGTAGTGATCTTCAGACCAGTGCTGGTCAGACGGGTGGGCAGTCCGGCCCTCAACACAACCCGCAAATGAAAACACAGCACGCGATGGGACCCGCGGTTAGTGCCGGTACGGGAAGTGGTTGGCCTCCCAGCGGACCGCCGGGCCCTCTGCCCAACATGACTAATGCCAATGCGGACAACTCGAGTGCCGGCGCCAACTCCGGGCCTTCACTGAGTGCGGGACAGATGCAGTCGAACGATGCGATTAAGTCGAAGATGTCTTATATGCAACCGACACATCCCGGCGCTCACCCGCCCGGGCCGGGACTGCAACCACCAGTGCACGGGCCCTCTCCGGGTGCAGTGCACGGACAGCACCCGCAACACCCGGGCCAACCCCTGCCGGGTCTACAACCACTACACGCAGCACAACATCACTCACAACATCCATATCCTCCACAACAACCACAATATCATTCATCTCATCCACAATACCCACAACAGACTAATCAGATGTACAATCGAGGCATCGGTGGATACCACCAGCCATTAGGGCCGCCCAATGCGCCCCCGGGTATGCCCGGAATGGGACCGCCCGTACGGCCGCCCAATAGTGGTATTAATTATAATAACTCTTCGAATTTGAACGTAAATAATAACTCGAATCTAAACAACAACTCAAATATGACTCAAACCAACAGCAGTGCTAACAGTAATGCCAACAATAACTCAGTTCGATATCCCGGTCAACCCGTCTCGGGTCCGACGCCTACTCTCAACCAATTGCTTCAATCGCCCAATACTTTACAGAGATATCAAAACAGTTATAGTGACTATTCCGGACCCGGATTACAGCAAACGCCGAACAAAGACCACAATCTGACTCAACAGCAACAACAGGCCTGGAATACAATGCGATTCAATCAACAACAACAACAGCAGATGTATAGGAATCAAGTGAGTAGTTGTCGACACTTGTCCTCATTGTCTCTCAACATCTAATTGTCTTTCGGCTCAATTGAGTCTCGAATTGCTTGCATTGGTCGGCCATTGCTGACCACCAGTGCCGCGCCGGCGCCCGCTGTCTGAGTCGGCATTTTCATAGCCCGAACTCTTAACCTAATGTATGGGTGCTTTGGACGCCTGCGCGCACTCGTATTGTCATGACATCCAATCTTCTTGACTTCCACTCAAATTAAATGTCAATTATTAGCGCAAAATGTTTTGAATGAAAAAATACTTCTGACCGACAGTCAGATGACTATTCGCTGCTCAGGACTGAACATCACTTTTGGCTAATGTTAGGCATAAACGCAAATATCGAAAGCATTAGGAAATTGCAATTTGAATACCTATTACTCGATTCGGAGTCGAGTTTTCTGTAGGAATATTGACTCAAATTCTAGATTCGATTCAATATTGAATTCTGCGCTAACACTGAGTCTATTGTTTGAAATGTTTTTATTTTATTAATTAATTTTACGACAAATGTTTGCATCATTTCATTGAATGACTCGATTGATGAATGAATGAACCGAATGAGTGAATGAATGAAAAAACGTGAATGAAGTGAAAGACATATGAAAATTATGTTTGATTTTAGTAAATAAATTTGCAAATATCGTACGCATAGGTCCGCCCCCGGCCTCAGCGCCCATACCTACCGCTTCTCTGCCCTACGACTCAGTCGTCGTAAACAATACTTTCGATTGCATTAAATAAACAATATTTTCGCTCAAAAACTCTTTAAACACAAAAAGCATTTTTTAATTTAAAATTTTTTACATGAATTTTATTGGAGAAATGGTTTTGCGAGTGGATTGACATTATTTAGTTATTTAGTTAATAATAATGATTTGTCACCGCCTTTACAGCCAGACGTCATTCGAGAGTTAATGTAAACGAGTTTTAAGTTTATATATTCGCGAAAATAGGTTTCAAAAAGTTTTTATTTTCTCTCACATGTGATAATCAGTTGTTCAGCCAATTAGGCAAACGATTCGCAATAACTGTATTACGATTTTCATAATTGTTTTGCAAAATTAGTATTTGATTCGTTCGAACTCTTGAGTCGATATTTATTCAATACATTTGAAATTGTTTTTCGAAAAACACTTAAAAAGTTTTTTGTTTTGGTTTTTGCAATAATTTTTTCGCTTTTAATGATTTCGCTTTTCTAACTCGTAATCGATGGCAGATATTGTAAAAGATCTATAATTACGCGAATTATAAACAAGATAATTGCAAATTGAATCTAGATCAACCGTTGTTAAGCAGTTAAACTTATTTATCTTGTACAATATTTTTTCTTGTATCTTATTTGAAGCGAATGTATGTTCCGTATTATTTAATAGATTTCGAAATTTTCGCAATAATTGAAATCCCGGATAGTTTTTGAGTCGGAAAATATTATTCATTAAATCGCATAGATTTTTGTGAAACACTAAACTATATATTCAGAAGTGTTCACAAATATTGTTATCATTTTTTTCGTGTTTTTATTATTATTTCAATTTTTATTTCCATACATTAGTTGAGCTGTTCATGAAGTGATGTTTTTTCGCTCTTTCTATTTGATATGTAAACAGAATCTAATGTCTGTTTATATTTATATTCCTTTGCATTACATTCTCTACACTTTCTATATATCGAAACAAAATTAGTTCCCTTTTTAGCCGAACATTGCGAACGAGTTCTCTCTCTGTTTTCTCATCTATTTGTGATATCGATTATAATTTGAAAAATTCCGAATTGCACCCGAGTATGTGTTGTCTGCTGTGCAGTTCGCACAGGCACCGAGTATTAAGAGTAATTCAAAATAATGGGGTTTTTCGAAATAAAATTTTTTTATTGAAATAATGTTACTCTAAAAGCAAGGTTTAGGTGACCCCTAACGCAAATATCGGCGTATTTGGAACGAAAGCACATAAAACGATATTATATTTTATGGACTGTAAGGATATAACTCAATACTGGGCCCACCCCTCCATTCAGTGCTTTAAGCTTTTTAAAGAATGAACGCTCAATGACGTAATGAATATATGAGAAAACCTCAATTCACTTAACATTCAAATCATATGATGTAAACCATTCCAAACCCTACCCTACTCTGCATACGTTGTTTAAGTATAGCCTGTATTGACAACTGATTGCTCACAGCTATCGATATATTTAGTCAATGCCTTAAACGCAACAAAACTTTTTTTATCGAATCGACTGCAGAAAAGAGTTTTTTTCGGCGACTAATGAAATAAAATTTAGATTTAAATCCGAAATAAGTTTTTCTTTTTTGAATTGAATTTTTGTCGAAACGATCGCAAAATTGTGTCACAAGTCTTGTGTTGACTCGTAATGCGATGTTTCGGGTTCTCAGCGTTTAGTTCAGGATTTGAAACAAAATTAAATTAATTAAAAAAAGAGATAACTTTTGCTAAACTTTTTTTTCAATTTAGATTCGCTTTAAACCGAATTTATGTTTTGTTTGCAGACATGAAAAGAAGTAATTCTCGTTTGAAATCGATTTATGGAAAGTTAGTTATTATGAAAACTATTCTAATCGATGCTCTGAAAGGAATTTGTGTTATGAAGAAAATTGCATTCAAAGCGAAACACAATTCGCGACAATTAATTATAACTACTTTTTATCGCAAATATCATAAATAGGTTTTCGGTTTTGTTTTTCATACTTTTTAATTCATTTTATCTATTGCTAAGAGAAAGGTATTTCATATTTACTTTTTCTATTCGACTTTATTTTTATTTATTCCCCACTCTCTCAGAGTCTCTCTTCTCTCTCTCTCTCTCTCTCTCTCTCTCTCTCTCTCTCTCTCTCTCTCTCTTTCTTTCTTTCTCTCGTCTCTCGGTTTCAATTATCTCATTGATCGGGTGTTCGCCCGAGTATTCTGAACGGAAATTGTGCCGAATTTTAATGGCTTTGATTGTATATCTGAGTACTGTTTATGACTACAACTGTATGTCTAATATTCTGATCTCAGGTTTAGGGCCAGGGGTTGGGTTCGAAAATTGAGCTCAACTGAGCTCATGTCCGGCTCTAATTGACAGCCTATCCATTAGAGTTGTCGGTAGAGAGCGTCGACTGAATCCTATTCTATCTAAATATGAATTTCCTTCACATCCATACATACAGTGAATGCCATTGAATGCCTAAATCTATTCATTTATTTCAATAATTTTTACAAATTTGTGAAATAGAGTTCGAAATTCGACTAATTATTGCTCGAATGCGAGTATAGGCGCATATATTGAGATACCCTAACGATGGAACTGGAGTCTCAACATTATTTAAATTGATTTTTCCTTTTTTTCATCTCAACGTAATTTGTTGTAATGTGTGCTCATTCTCATTCTCATTCAGTTTTAATGCTAATTCTATGGCACAGGCAGGCAATGGTGTGTATTGAGCACAAGCACAGGCATAGAGTGTACAAAGTGTACGCCAATGTGAAACAGTCTGAGTCTATCAGATAGACTGTATTCGTATCCAACAGTGCATTGAAAGTTTCGTTTCTGAGGCACAGGCAGAGCACAGGCACTAATGCAAACTCTGGCATAATAATGCCTCACAGGGAAAGCAATGCCCTCCAATGTGCTTGTGCTGGCTATGTGTGCACTGTATGCACTGTATGCAGTGTATGTGTGTGTGATGTTTGCCAGCGCTTTACAGCTCGGCTATCAGAGCCAGCTATATATACACAGTGCAACTCAACTCAAACTATGAGTATATACGTATATATATGTAGAGTTGGAAAGAGCAGCACATTTATCAAACAGTTTCCCTAATGTCAGTTATGGGTAGATTGAATAAAGGCGCACTGCATGCACTACTCTCCATACAGGGTCTCATTGTAGGCATCGCTAGAGTTCTCGACATTGTTCTCCAACTACTCTCCAACACAGGATCCAAACAACTAGCAGTTTAACGTTTGCCGGTTTCAGACTCTATTGCCGCAACATTTCGAATCAGCTCTAACTCTAACTCATACCAAAACTAAACCTGAATTCAGATATTCTCGATCTACCAAAGCTATCGCCAAAGGAGTCTCTCTCTGCTCTCTCCCTCTCTCTCTCCCTCTCTCACTCACTCACTCAATGCGAATGCCAACAATCCATACAAAATACATATACGGATTCAATGCATACGCCAACCAAGTGCTCCACCAAATGCTGTCTCTGCTCTCTCTCTCCCTCTCTCGCTATCACACACTTTGCTTGACTCCATTCGAGAGATAGCTTTTCGTTGAAATTATTGATTCTCAAAAAATGAGTAGAGCTGTAGAGCTGCTGCACTGGCATAGACGCTCTGCTGTGCCAATCCAGCATTACATACATACATACCAGTGCGAGAGCACAGGCAAACAGAACTGTGAGAATTATCGTACGTTAGATACGACTGCATCGACCGAAAAGTTTTTTCGAATTTGAAATTTAATTACAATCTCGATATGAAGACCTAATTGATCAAAAAGTAGCCAACATTTCAATCTACCATTCCTGCACTGCCACTCCGCACCAACCCATTCCGCACTGGCATTACCACCAGTGCCCAAATATTCTCAATTTATTTTTTCTCTTCAAACCCTTAAATATTTATTTTGTTTAAACTCTATTCTAAACACAAAAAACTTTAAAACCTTTTAAAGAATTTCTCGATTCAGACGAAACTTTTTGCGAAAGTTTTTGTTTTTCAATAAATTCTTTTCAAAAACTTTTCTCTTTTATACAATTATTTTCATTTATTAGCAGTAAATCCGAATGATATCCGATTTGATAACAATTTATATTTATTTAGATTACATAAAAATGATTAAAAAATTATCGATTAATAACCAATTGTCTCGAAAAGGATTGAAATCGAGATTTAGTTAATTAGTGTTCGTCTGTAGGAATGCATTTGTGATTGAATTGAATAAAATGTGTAATAAATGGAAACAAAAGAATTGGGATTCGATTGTTTGGGAAATACCTCTGAGGGGAGAGGGAGAGAGAGGAGAGGATTGTATGGAAATTGTTATTCAACAGTCATATAACGATTGCATTAATTTATTTCCGATTAATATTCTGGCGTTTGATCTGTTGATGAATGAATTGATGCCTTTGAAGGTCACGACATTGATCTCGCATTACAGCGAATATAATGATAAAAATTTGTTTATTTTTGTTGTTTTCTTACAATTGTATTGAATTGATGTCAATAATTAGGTTAATGATCCCATTCCTCGCTCTCGTTCATCAAATGCCAGTCAATTGTGTTAAGTCTGTCGAATGTAAACACAAGACTCAGACAGCACTCACTCCTCTCCCGATTGACGGAGCGATACATAACTTATCAATTAATTGCTTAATCTTTTTGCTGATTAAAACTTAATTTTACTTTCATTTCAATTCTGCAAACATTTCGATGGAAGTCAAGAAATTGTCATTTTTTCCTAAATCGAGATTAGCTCAGTTTTTAATTTCCTTTTATTATATAATATCCAGAAACACATTAAGACATAAAAATATTGAGATATTTCGCAATCGTCTCAGTTATGAATAAATTGTATAAATGTTTTCTATTTATGTTTTGATTGCATTAATTAATTAATTGAATTGTTATTAATGACTATAAATGAATGCAATTATAGGAAACGGTTTCTCACACTTCGAACATACATTTGGACGAGTCGTCCAACTCATCCGAGAGGAGCACTCCGGGCAAACCGACAACACCGGGCCCGCCGATGGGCCCACAGCAACAGCAGGTGCGGATGAGCAATCACCAGTCTCCTCACCCGGGTATGTCACCCGGTTATGGCAGCGGCAATAGTAATGCTCCGAACAATGCGTACGCTTATGGCAATCACTCGGGCTATGGCGTCAACAACAATATGATGCCTCCGCCCACGGGTTACCCCACCAAACCTCCGATGCCCTCTACGAGTCCGAACGGCGCTCAGGCGGCAGCGCAGGCGGCGGTGATAGCGGCCGAAAGGTCTGCCGGTTTCACAGTGCGAGCGCCGCATACGTCGATGTATTTGCGACAACACTTACAGCAAAGGATATATCAGCCCAACAGCCCGTTCTCACCGCACGGCCCGCCACCCATGTCTCCAATGGGGCCGTCGGGCCCACTCATGCACGGGAACGTTGGACCCATGCATGGGTTGCCGCCAAACGAACCGATTCCCCCGACTGGCAGTGAAGCGCCGCCTAATGCAGGCTATCCTATGGGACCGTCACATATGACGAGTCCGCCGTCGTCTGAGGCGAGTGGAGGCGCCGCCACATCAGTGACGCAGAGCATCACTTCGCCACTCGCGGCCACCCCTTCCCTGTCGAACAGCATCGCCGAAGTGAGAGCCGGACCCCAACCGCCGCCTATTTTGGACGAAGCGAGTCAGGCGTCGACCACCTCTTCACAGGCAGAGGACAGCTCAGACATACCGACGCCGAAGCATAACTCCAAACCTCCTGGTCTTTCACACCCGCCGACGCCGAACACGTTGGGCTCTCCCGGCGCCGCCAGTCTCTCATCATTTCACGACGAATTCGAATCGGTGTCGAGTCCGAGTTGGCCGCGAACTCCCGCTAGTCCTGTAAGTGCTCTGAATCCGACCATTCGATTGACTGTTTGTCGAATTGTTGGTCTAATGATTGACCGAATTGTGAATTTAATGCATTGTTTGCTTAATCGCTAAATAGGTTGTCAACAGTCAAGGCTATGACTCGCACAGTGGGCACAACGTTAAGGTTAATCACGTTTTCCCTTCACTTTCCGAATTTCCGAACCTCTCTCTCCATCTCTCGATTTCTGATTTACCATTAATTTAGTTTAATTTCTATTAATGAATGGATATAACGACCAATTGATCTAACCTTAACTCATGTATTGCTCGCATGCATTGCTCTCATTGTTTGTCTAATTATATCTGTATTTGTTTTGTCTTTGAATTTACATTTAGTAAACAATTACTCATTTATTTGTATTTCTCTCAACGCCTATCTGTAGCGTCCGGACGGACTCATGAAACTGTACGACATGTCCGACGAACCCGAAAGACGAGCTTTTTTGGACAAATTGATTCAATATCAGGACGAAAGGGGAACTCCTATTACTCAATGTCCGACTATAAGCAAACTACCGCTCGATCTTTTCCGGCTTTATCTGGCCGTCAAAGAGAGGGGAGGTTTTGTGGAAGTGACCAGAGCTAAGCTCTGGAAAGAGTGCACTCAGATCTGTAATATCGCCACTTCTTCCAGTGCTGCCTATACTCTCAGAAAACAATATATGAAACACTTATTGCCCTTCGAGTGCAAGTACGACAGAGGAGGTATTGATCCGCAACCCATCCTCGCCTCTCTCGACAGCGCCAATCGCAAGAAGAATAAAAACGCTGTTCCGCCGCCGCAGCCGGAACCGCCGTTTCAGGCACATCCCGGGCCGCCGAGTATGGACGGCTACGGCCCGGGATCTTATCCGCCACAACCTTTTCCTCCGCAGAACTCAATGTCCAACTCTGAATACCCGCCTCAGCCATCACCACATCAACCGACTGGTTATCCGCCGCACCAGTCAGTGCCGCCACAAATGTCAGGTCCGCCGCATATGAGCGGTCAGACCGCGCAGTCGATGGCCAATCATAACGAGAGTATCAGTGTTAAGGACCCGTTTGCAGACGACATACAACATGCGTCGGGCTATCCGGCGCGACCGCACTCACAGTCCTCCCAACCCTCTGGCCCTCAATCGCAATCTGGTTCGACCCCTAATCAACAATCAAACGAATTCAGTAGTAATTATAATAATAACTATTCAAATATTTCAGGACATAATTCATATTATAATACAGCACAACCTGCGGCTCATCCTAACCATACGCCCCAACAAAACCATTTCGGGGCTGAATATAACGAACATTTTAGTCGCCAAACCGGTCAAACGGAAGACCCGTATAGGGGTCCTCCCCAACAAGCACAGGGATATCCGCCGAACCGAATGGCACATCCGTCTCCTTATTATAACCAACAACAGGGCTATGACGCGCACCGAACCGACGCTCGATTCGAAGCTCACACTCGTCTGCCTTCACAAGACTCGATGTATGGCCAACATCCACAACAACCACCCGTTGCCACCGGTGGCCATCAGCCGAGAGGCCAGTATCCAATTGGTCCTCCGTCTGGCCAACCGGCAGTTCCACACCCGCCGAACACACCTCCATCTTCTACTCCGAACTACACGAGAGGCGGCTCTTCGCCAATCGGACAGTACGGCCAGAATATGGACCGAATTGGTCAGCAAATGGGTTACAATAACTCAACGCAAGAGAACTTCAAGAGTAACGATATGTCGGGTTATCAGGTTTGTCACCCATTTGTCACTCGAGTAAAGTTGGAATTCCCGCTTAAACTCAATACAAATCTTATTCTTTTGAATGGATTGAATTGAATGCCTGTTTCACTGCTGACATACATTTGGAGACACGTTCTCATCCATCACTTGTATTGCTGTTTACGCATTCAATGAATATATGCTTTGTATGAATATATTCCATTACAAGCACTCGATTATCGCAAATAAATTATTTAATTGAGCCATCATTTTGTCGCTATTCTAATCCACTTTTGTTTTAATAATTGTTTCTTTTGTTTTTACTATTCATTTAATTTTATTTATTAATTATTGAACTTTCGATCAAAAACCCATTGAATCGGTTAAACCACTGAAGCAATGCGTGAACCGATATATTCGAAACACATTTTGAAACAATAATTGCTTTAAATCTAAAGTTCAAATAAGTTTGAAAGAGTCGTAAAACTAAGACACGATTAGAATAAAGCGTTTAATGAATGATAAATAACGAGTGAAAGTAATTTTCGCTAAAAACGAATCGAAAGGTAATTAATGAGAGGAAGTCTCACATTCTTGTCGAGTGACTCGAATACGAGTCTAAACAACGCGAACTCGATTAGTGAGACTCAGACACACCGTTTGCGAACTTTTCAATATTTTTCGAGTCTCTACACGAGAATCGATGAGATTTAAAGTTTAGACAAACTATTTACGCGAAAATTCATTAATTATAATCCAAAGCATGAATTCTGTTTTGTTTGAAACAAAATTCACTTTTTATTGTTTCCCAATCTATCATAAAATGCAAAACAAATTTTTCATTTTTCGAAGTCTCAAGTTTTGACGTTTAGTTCTTTAAGTTTTTATTTTTGTCGAAATCGAAATAAACTAAGTTTTAGCTCCAATTAAACTAATGGCCAGATATTTGTCAGTTTGTAAAACAGATTTCTTTGTGACAATCGCTCATCAATTATATTCTCGAATTGCGTTTTGTCTTAGAATTGATTCCGAAATTAAAGTTTACGTTTTGTTGTCATTTACTCTCAAATTAATGAATCAATTTTGCGAACTAAACAATCACAATATCTAATGACTCGTCTTTGGCACAGGGAGGCACAGAGCGTACTGAGCACTTGCTTTCCTTTTTTTTCGCGAATAATTATGAAAATGAATTGAGATTTGAGTTTAGAATAAGAAGATCTGGAGTATTGAATGTCAGACGACCGACCGCTTGCTATTTGACTGCAAATCTGAATTAATCACTGGTTTATAACCTGAATATTGTATTTTGTTTGGAATTAATATCTCGTCTCTGCCAACCCCTCCGAGCAGACCGACCCCGGTTTTGGAGCTGTATATCAATCGCTCTATTAATTTAAGTTTGATATTAAAAAACAGAAAACCATATGTTGTAGTCGTAAAGCACGCGCTCTATTAAATTGTATTGAATTTTTCATTCTATTCGCAGAATTGAATTCAATACTAAGTTATTATTGTTTTTACATTAAGTGAAAAATAACACAATTAATCGAAAATCTCTTTAATTAAATATAATTTTTTACTTCTTTTAACGAAAAAATTTGTTTTTGTATTTTTCTCGATATAATTGACGCTTAAATTACTTTCTAATTGAATCGATTTTCGTGTCGATTGAGTCTAACCTCAATATTCGGTTAGATATTGTGTTTTTCTCTATTATTCAAAATAACATTATTTAAAAACATGTATTGAATTGCACTTTATTATGATTCTAATTCATCTTGGCCTTTTCATCTTTTTCTTTTGTCTTTAATTCAATTTTATTCAATTAAATTGTGTTTAAAAATAGTTATTCATGTTTTAACTAGCGTTCAGTTGTTGGCAAAACAAAATGCTTTTTAATTTGAATCAAACTTTTCCTCCAAATGTGTTTTGTAGTGAAATATTTATTTACGATTCAATCCAATCCCTTAACGATTTGATTGCATGTGATTATGAGTTTAACAATGATTTTTGAATATGATTTTTAATTATTTGCCTTTTATTTTGTTTTATTTATCCGAATCCAATCCAATCCAATCCACTTACCTCTCGGCCGGTAATGCACTGCCACTCCGCTCTCCACTCACCACTGTATGACTGTATGAACCAATAGAATGCAATGTTACGAATCCAGAGCCCTCTCGCACAGAGACTTCTTGCAGCAAAAGTTTCGCAATCGTCTGGAAATGTATGTTATTTTAGAGACATTTAATAACTATTTAGTGAAATAACTGCACGTTTTCTACTGTTTATTGTTTTTCTAACTCATTAATGAACTTCAAATTTCGAGCCTTTCGTTCATTCATTCATTTATTCGTTTAATTAATCGATTTGTTCTCCAATGCCTCCAATGTTTAGAACTATTCCGGTTCACAACAACCACTCTATTCGAACGCATCTCCAGCACAACAATTGGGAGGAATGTCAGCGCAAAAACCCGGTCCAACCACTGGTGCCAATACGACTCAGCCGGGTGTGCAGACCCAGGCGGCCACGACATGGCATCCGAGCGCAGCCAATCAGTTCGGGCAGAAACGGCACCCGGACTTCATGAAACAGGAGCAGCACTACCCGCCAGTCAACAACACATACGGGTCGGCACAACCTTCAATGCCTCCGACTGGTCAGTTCCCGCCATATAGTGGTTCCGGCAATAGCCGCCAAACGCCGCCAAACCCGCCCTCAAGTCAACAGCCCCTTTGGAATCGTGATAATCAATATCGAGCTTATGGGCCGCCATCGGCACAGCATATGCCGCCGAACTCAACGACACCGCCGTTCGGGGGTCCGCCCACTTCTCAAGTCAGGGAAGGCTGGGATCACGTGTCTCGGGTGGACAACGGCGCCAATTGGCAACACAACCGCTTCCCGCCCTCCCAAGCCGTTCCGCCGCACGAACTCTATTCCGGTCCCACCCCTTACGGCGGAGGACATCAAATCAACAAAATGTCGAACTTTTCTGCGCGAACCGATCAAAACCGACAGTTCATGTCTGCAATACCGCCACCGAATAAAGTGCCGCCACATATGATGGGACCGCACCAGCCCTTAGGGCCGATGGCGTACTCCCATCCCCCGCCACACCATCACCCAGTGTTCCATCAAATCAAGAAAGAAATCATTTTTCCTCCCGATTCGGTTGAGGCGACCGCTCCCACAATGACTAAACGGCGTAAACTGTGCGCTCGAGACCTGAGTTCAGTCGAGGCCTGGCGTCTGATAATGTGTCTGAAGTCAGGACTGCTGGCAGAGAGCACGTGGGCGCTCGACATACTCAGTGTTCTGCTTCACGACGACGCGACTGTCCTCTACTTCGGTCTCCAACACATGCCGGGAATGTTAGAGGTATTGCTCGAACACTACAAACGATACTTAAGTCAGATATTCGACGGACTGTTCGACGACACGGAAATCGGTTTCGATTCCAAACAAAGCAATAAAGAGGCGATCAATGAGTTGACTAATAGTTCGATAAAGAGAACTAAACTGTGGTATGAGTTGAACAGCGATTTGAATGGCAGTGACAGTGACGGCGACGGAGAGGACGACGAGCGCTGTACGACACCCGTCAAGGCTAACATTCCACCCGACGATCAGTTGGTTCTTCTCAATACGACTAACTTTACGTTTAAGTCCCGAAACGGAAAACCCGTCAGAATTAAAAACGGAAAGTCGTTGTTCATTGACGATCCGGACAAGAAGTGGGACGACATGAAGAACGGGTTTACCGGTGGAGTCGATCACTGGACTGTTGGCGGCGGAGAGTCAACGGCTCACATCCAAACTCACTTCGAATCGGATGAGAATTTTGTCCGATTTGTTCGCGTTATGAAGAAGAACCGGAAAAGGAACCGAACCTCGAGTTTCAGTTGGAAGATGACGACCGAAGGCAGACATTTCCCGAACACAAGCAACGAATGGTCGGAAACGATAGAACCGAAACCAATTGACCCGAAATCAGTCAATTCATTAGTTTCGACTGAAAACAAAGTCGAAGTGAAAAAAGAAAATGAAATAAAGTGCGAATCGAATGAGAATAATGTGATCAACAGTTCGGACAAAGAGAGCGCAAAATCAGACGAACCGTCAAATGAAGTAAAGTTTCCGCGAATTCGTGGCTCGGATTTGGAAAGATTTAACAAAAGGAAAGACAGAGAAGAGTTCGAAGAGGAGTCGTACGATATGGACGAGCCGGCCGTTCACGTCGGGCAGGACTATCAGGACTCACTCACCCGACGCTGTCTTTGTTTGTCGACATTGATTCGGAACCTATCGTTCGTTCCGGGAAATGACGAGAATATGTCGAAACACTCGGGTCTGCTGTTGGTGTTGTCGCGACTCCTTCTTCTCCATCACTCGCATACCTCTAAGAAACGCAATTTCGAGCGAAGTATTGAAGACGAGTTGTTCGCGAGTGAGGACCGGGAGAAGAACGAGAAGATCATAGAGAAGGAGTGGTGGTGGGATGTGCTCCACTCCATCCGCGAGAACACCCTCGTCACAATCGCCAATCTGAGCGGACAGTTGGACCTCTCGCCCTATCCCGAGCAGATAAGTCTGCCATTCCTCGACGGTTTGTTGCATTGGGCGGTCTGCCCGTCTTCTTACGCTCAGGACACTCTTCCGTCGGCCAATTATTATCTCTCACCACAACGGCTGGCATTCGAAGCACTTTCGAAGTTATCGATTTTGGACTCGAATGTCGACCTAATGCTGGCGACCCCGCCCTGGAGTCGCATCGATAAGCTCTACCAGAACTTAGCCCGAAGTTTGAGCCGACACGAGGACCAGACAATACGCGAGTTCTCAGTTGTCTTATTGTCGAACTTATCCTCCGCCGACTCGTCATCTGCCCGAGCGATAGCATTGACCGGTTGTGCCATTCCTTTATTGATATCATTCGTCGAACAGGCAGAACAGTCTGCCCTACAGGTGGCCAACGCTCAGGGCATCAATGCTTTGCGAGAGAATCCCGAACTGATGGGAACGACATTAGATATGGTTCGGCGCTCGGCGTCTACACTCAGGTGTATATCACGGGTTCCGGACAATAGGGCTCTGTTTCTACAATTCCAACAAAGACTGTTAGCACTAGTGATGTCACAAATCTTAGACCAAGGAGTGGCCGGCATTATAGCCGACGTTATCTACGAGTGCTCTCTTGCTCTCAATGCCAACAAATGTGTGATTAGTGTCGACAACACCGACACTAATAATAACAATAACTCGAATAATGAGAACATCGAAAGTAATGAGAGTTTCACCGAAGAGACCGAAACCGAAAATCACGGCTCGACTGGAGAGTTGTTGGCAGAACCAGAAGCCGAAGCCAACACCGAAGGCCCGGACAGCGAGACGACGACGAGCACCGACTCGAGCTCGACGGCGAACACATGAGTCGGGAGTGGGTCGTGTCGTGGGCTCTGAACTGGACATTAAATTAATTTATTTAGTTATGACTAAAACTCAATACTTTGTGATCGCGTGCATTAAGAAACTAATCATTAATGGTGTGCCTCCGGACGCCTCCACACATGGATTCGAAATTCAAATACAGTTTTCTTTTCTAAGTATTTCACAAAAAGACTAATTAAAAAGTTGAAGATTTAATCGATTTATGAATTGCCGGCACAAGACTTGTGTGAATCAAAATTGTGTGAAAAACAGTTGTTTCCAAAAACACATGAAAACAGAAATTGTTTTTAATTAAAAATAGAAAGCGAACTGAAAATGAAATTTTGATTATATACACAATTTGGGCATAATTTGCGATATTTGTTAGAAATATATTGATTGCATATATTTGCTGCTAATATATTGAATATATATATAAATATGAACTGAAATTATATATATATTTCTAAAACTAATTCATTATTTGTGTACAGAAATGAAAAGAAAGAAAAAATTAATTGTCTTTTGGAATCAGTTTTGACGATCGAAGTTGTCATTTGATTAATAGCTCTGTTTCTATAGAACTCATTACAAGAACTACAATGACTTTCTTTTTAGTAATTATTAATATTAAATATAAAATAAATTTTCATTCGACTGTGATTTTTCTGTTTATATTCGACACCTCTCTTACCATTCGATTCTCGATTCTCTTCTCAACAAATCATGTCTTTTGTTGTATTGCATAGAATGCCTGATAACTGAATGAATTACTACATTATTATACATAAAACAGTATATAATTATAAATATTATAAATATTTGGTCCGAAATATACTTACCGGTAATGATCTTAATATTTATTGTACAGATTATTAACAATGAATTGGTTTTTCATTCGTTTTAAAAGACTTATAAATATTGTAATTTGAAATTTTAAGACTTATTTTTATTTAAATTAATTTACAATCAACTAAATTATGTCTCAAAAGCATAAACTCGTTAATTTTTAAGACCGTAATCGGGAAAGTATTGGCAATTATTAAAACATTTCTTCATTCAAATGAATTTAGACTTTTGTTTTGTTTTGTTTTGTTTTGTTTTTTAATTTATGTTTTGGTATTTTTTTTTAATTATCTAAGTTGGAGGATTGAACAGGTTTAATTAAAAAGTTTGTTTATCTGTCATATTCGACATTTTTCAATCTTTTAATGAAATTAAACAGAAATTATCTAAATATTAGATCAATTAGTTGTGTCAACAGTAAACGTCTTAACTCTTATAACTTATAATTATAGCTCAAATGCTTTTTAAATATAGTCTTCGTTTCGATATAATACGCGATAAATACACTCGAGTTGAGGGCACGAGTAGAGTAGGTCTGACGTTAAGTCTTTAAGAGTTATTATTGGGACGACTCTAGACTACTGGTTCACTGTAACTAAAATAATGACTAAATTATTTTGATAGCAATCAAAGATCTATTTCTTTTTGGCCTTAACTTAAGCCTTAGTTCTGACTGACATTGAATTTCATTAGAAATTTAAATCATTTTTAAGTTACGAAAAGTTACGTAAATTTGGCAGAAAATTGATTGCAATCGCGATTACATGATATGAGAATATTTCACTAATTAGTGCAAAAACTTTCTTAACTTTTATTTTAAATGTTTTATCGAAACAATAATATCTTAACTATAATCGTAATAATAGGTAATAAATAATATTTATAATTAAGACATTAGAGTCGTTCAGACGGTTGAATGTTTTGCGTATTTCTTATCCACACATCGAAGCGATTGTTTGAATCCGTTGGCGACGACTCGGGAAACGGCCGACTGTGAGAACGAAGTGCCGACACTGACAACAGTGCCGTTCCTCTCTTCGGTCATCTCTTTTTCAATGTCACACTCGAGAGCCACCGAAAGCAGAATTCGGGCGTCATTTACGTCGGCATCGATTTGGTCGCAATAGAATTGACCCAAACTTATGTTCTGCGAATCACCCGCTTTTGGTTTATCCAAATCGTATTCATTTGTTTCGCGAGAAATCTGAACAATAAATATTTGGCATTACTTTCAGACATTCATCATAAAAGGCAGCGTTTGGGCCAACATTTGGCAACAGTTTTCCAATAAATTATATTAAATACCGTTTTATTGCAGGCATCGGCACAAATGTCAAAGTCTTTTTGGTTGCATTTGTCAGACACTGCGATCGAATCGGACGGAACTTTCAGTTTGTCTAAAGTCTTTCCAGTGGTTAGTCGTAAACGACATTTACATTCGACGTCTATTTTGGTCTTTTGTTCCGTTAAACTATGAAAACAGAATTAATATAAAACTAATTTAATTTGATTTTTATATTTCAGTTAACTTCAAATTCTATACCAAAATCCGAACAGAAGTACAAGAATTAAAGTCTTCATAATTGAAATTATTGTTCAAAAAGTTTACAAATATTTAACTAAATTTACTCTGACTTTAAAATTAGTTACAGTGAAGTGTCATATAAATAGAAAATTTTTAGAAATTTTTATAGTTTGACAGCAATAGCGGTCTAAATAAACTATTAATTACCGAAACGATAATTTCGGTTAATTTCTATACTTATGTAATAAACGTTAAATCAATTAGTTTTGAGTTGAGATAAATTGTTTAAAACGAAAAACTAAAAACTCATTAAAACAATATTCAGATGTGTTCTAGAGTTGAATGCAGACCACTATTTGATGGAAACACTTGTTAGGCATAGAATTAATTGCAATTTTCGACTTTATTTTCGTTTTGAAAACAAATTATAATCTGTTTCCGAACCAATCAAAACAAGTGTCTGAATGAGGGTATGAATGGTATGAATCATAAATGAGTTGCAGAAAGTGCTCGAATCCTATTCCAGGCTATAATACAAGTGCTAAAACTTTTTATTGATTTATTTGAAATTCTGTTTCATATACATTGAAATTGCATTCAAACCATTCAAAGCATTGGAACAAGGCTATTTTTGAAACTTTATTCCATTTGTTAGCTGAAAAGCATTTGAGACAAACAAACGCATCTATCACAAATAAACAGGATATTTTCAATTCTGACTCAATGTTTGATTTATTATTTTTTATTGATTCAGATATTTACGGATTTTGTGGTAAATCTGTTTATAAGTAAAATCATAAATACGTTAATTGTTTTAATTACTATATCATTGAGTAATTTATTGAAAATATTAGTTTAAATATAATTACAATTCTTTTAATTGTTTATTAATTACTTGACTTAATTACTCAATTAATGAGAAGTCATCAGAACCTGAATATAAATAACAACTTTTTAATTAATAATATTAATAATTGTTTTGATGTAATATTAAGTTTAGATTAAATTGAATTTGAATCACAAGATTAGAATCAATTCAATCATTTTCAACAATTCTAACGATTCTTTGATTCATAGAAATCTAAATATTTTGAGTTATTTTTACAGAATATATGTTTTGTAAATAATTTAAAGCATTATATTTGAGTGTTTGTTATTAAAACTTGTTCAAATTTACAAAATTTATTTTTGGTTACATTTCATATTATTAAAATGAAATTAATATTTAAAATATTAACAAGCTGCTTGTTACAAGCATATAGAATAATAAAATATACAATAAAACAGACATAACCAAAGGGGGGTCCAGGTCTACAACCCCCTGACTTGAAATTTTTGCCTTTACCCTCTAGAATCTAAAAGAGACCCCCCTCTAGAAATTGCGGCCGCCTTCGATTTTATACAAAAATGACGTTAATATAGCTAAATTAACGCTAAATCCGGTTTAATCCAGTTAAAATAACTTAATCTGGTCTTAATTTCGTTTAAATCTGGTTAAATCGGCTTTAATTGCGGTTTTCTGGAACAAAATGGTGGTTTGGCGCGCAAATTTAGGTGGGGAGTCCGTTATCTTGTTTTTTGAGCTGACTCCTACCTGGACTCCCTCTCATAGCATTACCAGGGTTAGCCAAGGTCCGTCAGGAGAAGGGGAAGTTGAGGGTGGGGTAAATGACTCATTTTTTCTCAAAACGAGAGGGGGGTCGAGGGTGGTGTCAGTTCAAAAATTTCGCGCTAAAACTACTAAATTCTCGCTAAAAACAACGCCATTTTGTTACCGAAACGCGTAATTAAAGCCGATTTAACCGGATTTAAATTAAATTAACAGTAAATTTAACTGTATTTAAACCGAATTTAACATTAATTTAGTTAAATTAACACGATTTTTACAAATTAGTAACATAATTATGAACCTTAGTTATGTATATGTACTTGATAAATACTCTTAACAAATAAATGCAAAGTACATATACATAACTAGTGTTGTTAAATTCTGCCAATTTCAATAGTTGTTGCCAGAAATTGCCAGAATTGCCAGAAATTGCCAGAAATTGCCAGAAATTGCCAGAAATGGCAAAAATCTAAATTTTACATGTTTAAGCATAAAATTGTTTAA